>JANTPZ010153455.1:0-14464 GCA_025593235.1 Vachellia pachyceras | reverse complement strand
TTGAACCCACTCAAATTATTTACACTTGTAAGCTTGTTGTCATTTGTTTGAAAATAAAAAATTGCCCCCACTGGTCCAGGGTCCTGGCTCCGCCACTGGTCACGGCCACATGTGGGGCCCGCAACGCCGGCTTCTTCAAGAGCCTAGGTGCCGACGAGGTCCTCGACTACAAGACGCCGGAAGGAGCTGGTATGAGGAGCCCTTCCGATCGAAAATACGACGCGGCGGTGCATTGCGCGTCCGGGATAGCGTGGTCCACTTTCGAGCCTCAGTTGAGTGATCATGGGAAGGTGATAGACTTGACTCCAAGCTTGAGCTCATTCGCCATTGCTGCTCTGATGAAACTCACATTCTCTAAGCGGCTGGTGCCGTTCTTTGTGACACCCAGGAAAGAGAACCTGAGTTATTTGGTTCAGTTGGTGAAAGATGGGAGGGTTAACACTGTTATCGACTCTCGTTTTCCTTCGAGTCAAGCTCAAAATGTATGAGCGAAGAGCAATGGTGATGGCCACGCCACTGGGAAAATCATTCTGGAGCCATAGACACATACACACACATGTGTAGAAGAACAGGGAATAATAACAATATGGCGTTGAAATGAAGAACTTGAGGTGACATCACGGAGTGATGGCTGTAAGTTTGAGGGAGGTCATTAAAATTCGTTAGAGAATAGTTTTTATAGATTACGAGATAAAACTAAATTTTAAAGAATAGATTTTATAGATTATGAGATAAAACATAGGTTTCAAAATAGTTTTTGGAAAATAGCTTTTATGGAGTTCAAAGCAAAAAGTACGTAAGAATAGGAAAGAAAAGGGAAAAAAAGTATGGAAAAAAATTATTAAGAGAAAGGATGTGATTTAACAAGAAAATAACTTTTCCAAAACTTAGATTTCAAACTGATGTTTTGTATCAAAAAATAACTATTAAAAGAAGTTTGTGTACTTGAACAAATCCTAAATTTTGAATGGAAATTACAAACAAGCCCTTAGGCACTTTCTCCATTCAAACTTCCATCACCCTGTAAATGATGATGTGGCTTCTTTATAGGTGAAATTTTGTTGCCTTTTAAAGGAAGGTTTAGATCCACGTTGAATAGAGAGGATGAAGTATGCTTTTTTCAATACCTTGAGTGTTTAGAAATAAAACAATGGTTACATTCCAGATATATACACCCATAAACTCATATGTACATTATATAGGGTATCATAATCAGTAAAACCATTCTTAATTGAAAGGTGAAGGTGCAAAAACACGTATTATACTTTGATAAAAAGTGTGTAAAACATCATATGCCTTTTGGAGTTACTAAAATACCCATGTGCATATTTACATGGAATCAAAAATACCAAAATCATTAAATATAACATAACGTATACCTATGCAAAAGTAACATCAACCCGATCACATAAAGTAACAATACAGAAAGATTATATTTTAACAGTTTTAGCATTTTAGCTCACATTGTTACTACTCATGAATATTTTTGCACCTTCAAGAAATATATAGTGTATAACACACTTGCCTTTTTTTTAAATCTCGTGAATGTGTCTACACCTTAACTGTTACTTGAAAGAAAAAATATACATTATTAATTTATTATTGCAAATTACACATGTAGACATACACACATACACAGACAAATTACATATGTGTTAGTTTTGATGTTGATTTAGAGGTTTGTTTAATCATAAGAACTCGGCATTTCTTTCCAATCCAAGTAGACAACCATGGTGGATCTCTGGACACAACTTTGTAACCGGCTTTAGAATACAAATTGCGAGCACCCCAGTCTTCTTCATAAGCTCTAAGGGCAAGAAAGTCAAATCCCCACAACTCTGATAGCACATCGCAAGCTCTCAACAATGCAGTTGCCACCTTCCTCCTCCTGTTCAACAATTTTTAATCACACAATTAATTTAGTCATCCCCTCCCCTCTCTCTCTGTTTTTTTTTTTTGCTATAGACATCTTTGGGATCTTAATTTAAATTGGGAAATTTACAATCAAGTCCCAAATAGTAGAATTAATGACAAAAGTGCATAAAGATTCATAAAATTACCATAAGATCCCACAAGCAATTGCTGATGTTGTTAATGAAAACTGGTAAAGTTATTAATAACAACCTCAGCAGTTACTCCTGGAACCTTATAGTAATTTTGTGAACATTTGAGACATTTTATTCATTAATTCTTCTATTTAAAACCTAATTGTAAATTTTCCCGTTAAATTTTTCGGGTAAATAAACTTTTAGTTCTTGAGCTTTCTGTGGATCTATTGATTCAATCTGTTCAATCTGTGAAGTGAAAAACAACTTAGGTCCGTATAGGTTATTGAGCTAAAGAAATATAGAAATTAACTTGTATGTTTGTTTCTTTTTTTCTTTTTAATTTTCAAAGTGCTTTTATAAAACCATTCTAAAACGGGTTTTAGAAAATTATTTGGATGATTGTTTCTGAAAAAAAAAATTGCATTAGAAAATAAAGTTCATCGTCACCTGAAGTTGAAGGAGACAGCTATTCCTGAGATGTAAAGATACTCTGCTGGTGCCTGAGGAGGTAGATGTTGAAGCACATTCTCATCCCTCATGGCAGTCACATCCACCACTCCCACAAGTTGTTTTGATGAATTTGATGAACTGTTTGTTGTGGCTGCCTCAGCCACCAAACAAGCATACCTATTCATTGTTATATTATGTTTAATGTAACATCAACAAAATTTGTCTCAAACTAAATAATAATAATAATAAAATCTGTTTTATAATTTAATTTCTTTATTAAAGTGTATTTTATTTTGAGAGGGATTGTATTTGTTTCAAAAAAGTGATCCGTCCAACAATCTCATCAATTCAATCCACATTGTGCTTGTTTAGTTTTCATGTTGAAACCATGTTGCACATAAGCTGAAACAAAGCCCCTCTCACGTATTCACCTCGATTTACGTAAATTCACTCTTCAACGGATTTAAGAACGCACAAATTGCGGGGGGCCAATTTTATGTCTTTATAAAAAGATTTAAAGTCAAATCATACAATCTTACCTTTTTCCCCTTTGCCAACACCATCTCTCACCTTTAAAGCTTCATATTAAACTCCCTAAACTCTTATATTTAATATAGATTAACTCTCGTATTGTTAGTTATATTTACTACTTATTTTCACATATATAGCTTAAAGTTTAAAGAGATTACATGCATAGAACTGAAAGTTCGTGCATGTTATATGTATACAGAAATAAAACATGAGGTAATATATAATTGATGGTTTTAGGGTCATCTGCACAAAGTTAAACATTTGAGGATGGTTTATTACGAAATTTTAAATGTTAAAGGAGTGGAACGTTTAGAGTTTTAGAAAATATTTTGTGAAATTTACACAAGATTTAAGGTTTAACACATTTGACAACAATAAAAGAGCTCAATGCCCCAATGTGGATACACACTCGCATACGAAAATAACTATGATATTTTTTAGCCGGGTACTCAATAGGAAACAATATTATTTGAGATTTTATCATATACTAAATGAAAGTATATTTCACAACATAACGCAAATATTAATTCTTTACGTTGTAAAGAACTTACTTACTTCGATAAACTTAATTATCCAATCCTAAGGTCAGCAATAAGAGTTGAGCTCATGAGGTCAACTAATCAACCGGCCAAAAAGGTGGCAGGTTGGCTTGGACAAAGAGTAGTCTATCAAAACAAATCTTTTTAGTCTAACTCATGACGGACTAACTTGCCAACCCACTTTCTTATTTTTAAAAAATAAAAATTGGTTGATAAAAATATGTGAAAAACTTGTGATCATAATGAAACCTAATTAATATTGTCTGACTATTAATCATTTAATTTGTAGTTTATATTTAGTTTGAATTGTATTATATTTGTTTAAATTGTATTGTTTTAAATTTGAAATAAATGTTTTATATTCAGCAGTGGTGTAATTTTATAAACTAAATTTACAAAAAATGATATTCCATTTTAGGTATTAAAAAATGAAAAAGATATGTCAAGTTTAAATTAAAAAATTTATGTAAGAAAAACATCGAAAAAAATTCTTGTGGGTTGGTGTGGGCTTTACCAGCCCGTTGGTATGACTAGATGTTATATTGCAATAAAAAAAAAGTTAAGTGTTTATAAGGCTTCCGCATGATTTCTTCAGGCAATTATAAGACCAATTATTGACCTTCCGCATGATTTCTTTAGGCAATTATATATTCAACACAACTCAGAAAAAGTGTGTTGAAAAAGGCTTTTTAATCTTCAATCTTTAGAGAGAAAAAAATTTAACCCATAATAAGAGTGGTGGATTAAATGAATCAGACTTAAGATTTTATAAAATCTTTTGTGTAAACTTTTTTATTTTTTTAAAAAGAAAGAAAATATTCAAATTCAGTTTACCTATCTTGAGGAGAGTTATTCAACTTGTAAAGGAGGCCGGCAAGCACTTCTGCCTATGTGCATCGCAACAGGAGATCAACAAATTAGAAAAGAAAATTGCCATTTCATTAAATATTAGATTAATTAATAGAATATCATTTATTTAAACTAAAATGAATACAAATTCCAGTATTTTACATTGAACTATAAAAGTTGTTAAAATGTTTATATTTTATAAAAATATTAATTACATTCATTAATGTTAAGGCGTAAATATGCATGTAAAGTATTTCTGAACGTGTACATTTATTTTAAACAATTAAACAACAACGTGGGCCCCACACAGAAATTAACAAGCATTAAAGGCCAAACGGCTGTAGGAAATTTACCCTCAGATCCCAAATAATCCAATTAATAAATAAAAGATCTTAAAAAAATAGTAAAATTACCATCAAACCCAATAATAACTAGTCCAGTTATTGATGGCTAATGGGGTTCATGAAAATCGGACCAACTACTGCTAAGATCTGTTGATAATTTTATCAATCTTTGAAACATTTTGTTCATTAATTTCTCTGTTTGGGAGTTAATAGTAAATTTTGCTTTTTATAAACCATTTTAAAATCTCTATGTACAATTTTATACCACTAAAAATAAAAACTTTATAGTGGCATGTTCACATTGTGTACTCTGGTAAATGTTTGAACGATTGAATCTTGTCAAATGAAGAAAGAGTTATCATTTACTTAAATTTAAAACTGTTTAAATTTAACTTGATTGATTATTTTAAATAGTCATAAAGTGGGGGAAATAGGGATATGTGTGATAGATAAAATCTGAAAAATAAAAAAATAAATCTAATAAATAATGTAACCATTTTTATAATATAGGATGAAACCCTTCATTAAAGCAACACACACTAATGGAATGACATGAGCTTATGAATGAAATTTGTCACCTCTCTCACTTACATTATGCTACTTCCTAACTTTTTTTTAAACATTAGAAAAGGTTAAATATATAATTTTAAATATTTATATTTATTATTTTAATCAGAAAAATGATAAAAATGGTAGGATGAGAGTTAGTATTCTATAGTGCAATTTTGTCAAATTCAGAATTTTGATGCCTTAACTAAAACTTAGGATTGAAGTATTGAGTAAAATCTAAGCTCTTTTACTTGCTTCTATATGTATGTTTAAGAGTTAACGAGTAATTGAACCTTTTTTTTGAAGATTCAAAATTTAAGTTGAAGAAGACGAGCGATCAACACAAACCTGAAAGAACTGGAAGAACAGAGGATTGAAGAGCGAGACAGGAACATGGAAAGCTTCAGCCTGAACATTCGCAGCATTCCTAATCTCCTCGTCCTTCTCCACAAGTCTCCTCACTCTCCAGCCATTCTCACACACCAAGAACTCTCTCTCATCATCATCATCATCAATCACACTTATAATCGTCCTTCTTCCTCTTCCTTCTTTCTCTCCATTTTCTTCACGTTGCTTCTCGATCTGCAACTCCGCAGAAGCTACGCTACTTGATGAGGTCGAACACTTGCTGCTGCTGCTTCTAAAACGGTGTCGTTTCCTCTTCGCATTGTAATACCCGCCGCTTCGAACGGCGTTAATGGAGGATCCCGATGAGCAGAAGAATAGTTTCAGTGAAATGGTTGTGGGGTTGGTAGCTAGCAAGTGAGCCATAAAAATGAGGGATAAAGAAATTAGGGCTGATTTTAGCAGAAGTGATCAAAGATGAGCTGTGAGTGAGCAACGAGCTTGTGTTGTGGCTCTGGTGGTGAGTGATTCGTGTTTGATTGAGGCCGTGAGTTATAGATGGAAGGGCCACGTGGAACAAGGTGAGCCAAGGGAAGCAGTTTAGGCTTTCATGGGATGGGAAGATATTGAACATGAACGACAGACCGTTTTTGGCCTCAGGTATTTGTGTTCTTTTTTAAGGTTTTTTTTTAATTAAAGAAAAGCACCTTGAATTCTTTTTAAAGGGTTGAAGGCAATAATTTCTCTATTAAGGGGAAGTGGTTAGTATTGATCACTACTATCACCTAATAATCGACCTAATTTTTTTAAAATAGTAACTACAGAATATTTATTGTCACTTTTTAAAAATTATTTTTAACATATTTCACATAAATTAAGAAAAATTTTAAACTATCAGTGGTTACCATGATTCTCATCACTTGAGTTTTGTTCGAGGTCAACCTAGATGTTCTTATAATTTGATCACAGATTACTGTTAGTCTGGTGTCTCACATGGTAAAGAAAAAAATAAACTTTATTAATTTTGTTTTAAAATTCAATAAATTTTTTAATTTTATTATTATTTAATATACATTATAGCAAATGAGAACAAAATCATACAATAGTAAATGAAGGTCATATTGTACGTTTATATAAAAAAATAATTGTATAACTTATAAATAAAATAAAAAATTCATTCTCTCTCTACCTTATAAATAAGAGCAGAAGAATAGTTATTAATTTTTAAAATACCCTCTAATATAGTCCTCCTCAATAGTTGTCGCTATTGTGCGTGTTTAGGAACTCCGTTCCAAAAACGATGTACACAACCCGAGACAAAACCATCTCAAAATCTGTAAAAATCTTCTTGATATCCGTAAAACCATCTTAAAACCTGTGAACTCCTGTCTCCCAACAGAGTTTCCAAACAAACACATTGTCAGTAGTTCTGAAGATATGTGCTTGTTTGGGAACTCCGTTGGAAAAATGGATTTTGCAGATTTTGAGGCATTTTGGGAATTTCGAGATGGTTTTACAGATTTCAAGATGGTTTTTATGAATTTCGAGATGGTTTTACAGATTTCAAGATGGTTTTTATGAATTTCGAGATGGTTTTTACAGATTTCGAGATGGTTTGTCTCGACTTACGTGCACCGTTTGGGAAAATGGCTTCCCAAACAGGCACAAAGACATTTCTCTGATGGCCGTTGTGGATGCTCTGCTCTGACTCCTAGCTCTACTCAGCTTGCACCCTATCATTGTTTTCTCATTTCCTTATCATCATTCTTGCTTCACCCATACGGCTATGCCCTATCACGTTCTTCACAGAAATATTACTTTATGGACTTACTTCAGGTCAAACAATTAAGTTATTTCAGCCTAGGCTCTCACTGAGCTCAACAAGAGTGTCTCGATGGAAGAGGTATATATACACACACACAACTCGTTGTCTGACATAAACCCTCTCAAGTCTCCTGACCCAGATGGACTATTTTATTGAAAAATGCCTTTAATGGCTAAAGAATTGATCCTTTCATTAACAACACATTGATTGCCTTGATCCCCAAGGTGGACCACCCAAAATGCCTCAAAGAATTTCAGCCCATAAGTCTATGCACTGTTGATCTCTAGTCGTTTAAAGATCAAATTTAAATTCTCAAGATTATGTAATTAGTGGCACAATTCTAATGTCGATCTCTTAAGAGCTTGAATATCTCTAAGTACTAATTAGCAGTTTAATTCAAGAAAATGAGGGAAAAATGGTTCTGTCGTTCTAATCTGTATTAGAAGCATGATCTAAACTATTCTTTATTTTGCTTTTCTTGTAAATCAGATTGCAACAAGGCAAGGTGGGAATGAAAAATGAACTAATGTCACCAATGCTTCTCAAGAATTATGACTCTGCCTTCATTGACTTCCAAATTGTTTATGAATTCCTTGTATCAGAGAACCAATTGTTTCTTACATTATCTAACAACCATAGTCGTATGTAAATGCTCAGCCACTTCAAAAAAAAAATGTCAATCAACATTTCTTAATGAATCAATCACAACATTTAATCTGGAACAATATCACGTCAAGATTAAAGTGAAGTTAATCTCAGTCAAGAAGATAATCTCTGAGAAAATACAATTCAATCAAATTGTGCAAAATAATGAATATAATGAGTACTGAAACAAAATATGAAATCTCATACAAGCTTATATGTTCAACTCCAGAAATATGAACGTATGAAGATATTCATGAAATACAAAGAACTCCCTATTAGGTAAGGCTCAGGCTCGGCCATAACTCCTGGAAAAGCATGAGACTCAGCCGGATATGGAGATCAAGAAAGCAGCAACAACGGCGACGAACGAAACTCCTAGCATCACCATAGTTGACTTTGACGACGTGTTCAAGAACTGGAGCTTGAGATGAAATAAGGAAGAAGCTGGATGTGGTGGAAGGATGAAGTGGAATCAGGAAATGCGATGGAAAATGGTGGCATTTGAGTGATGGTGAAATGAATGGGAATAAGATGAGAAGATATGGATGGAAACTGCAAAGATCTCTGCAGTTCGATGATGGACTTGTGTGGAATAGTGTTGGAAGAGGCAGAGTTTAGAGACAATGACGTGGAGATGGCGAGATGGAGAGAAGCGAACGCCTCTCATGATGACAGAGCTTGGGAATTCTGGAAAAATGGATCAGTGCTGTAAATATCTCTGTAGCTCAATGAGGTGTGGTTAGGAGGTAAATGCCGGCCGAATAAAATGTATAATACCCCCTCCACAAAAAGGACGGACTCGTTGGATAAAATGATATGCCTTTCACTGTTTCCTTTTTTTTGTTGGCTTATAACTATAAATGTTGCTGCCAGCTATCCCTTTTTTTTCATTCCCAACTGATTCAATTATGTTTGTTTCCTTTCTTGGTTTTGGGCACCATTCTTCAGTTTGTTCCTTTTTCCAGCAGTAAATACCTACTGTCCTACATATTAGACTATTCACTTAAAATGATAATTATTTAGAAAATTCAGGAAATGATGAAATACATCATTTTTAGCAATTAATTCCTTTAATCCCTCATTAGCATAGATAATCTCTAATTGATTCATTTAAGTTCAAATAACATACCAAGAGGTCAATATTAAATGTAATTTCTTTATACAAAATAGGGATTTATCAACTGTTGCGTTGTCACTAAGATCATCACAAATTGCCTTAAGCAAGTGATGCCTAATCTAATTCTTCCATTCCATACAAGTTTCATAAAAATGAAGAAATATCAATGAGAATATCATAATTGCTCATGAAGCCATCCTCTTTATGAGAAGGAAAACTGACAAAACATGATGGTTTGCCATTAAGGTAGATCTTGATGAGAAAGCATTTGACCGTTTAAGGTGGGAATTCATCAAGGACACCTTATTTGATGTAGGCATTCCATTGTGGCTGGAATGTATCACCTCTCTTCCTCAATGCAGCATTCCATTGGTATGTGTCACCTTATTTGATGTGGGGATTCCATTGGGATGCATCACCTCTTCCTTAGTGCGAGTCCTATGGAATAGGAAAGCAATTGACCAATTCCAACCTTCCCAGAATCAGGCAAGGGGAACCATTAAGGCCCTACATTTTTGTGCTATGCATGGAACAATTATCCCATTTAATATCACATTTATCAAGAATGGCTCCTTGCAGGCAATTAAGATGGGCAAAAAATGTCCCCCCTCCCATCTTTTTCTTTGTTGATGATCTTGTTCTATTTGGCTTAACTTCCTCAACCCAAATCAATGTAATCCAGAAAACACTTGATGACATCAGCAAATCCTCTAGCCATAAGATCAGCCATGCCAAAACCTTAGTCTTTTTCTCAAAAAATGTACCCCCTATCCTAGCAATGAGCATATGCTCTCAATTAGGGTACCAACAAACTTCCAATCTTGGAAAACACTTAGGGGTTCCACTATTGCTTGAATGAGTCACCACTAACACTTATGACTATCCTTGTTGATTGGTTACAGCAGAGGCTCTCAGAGTGGAATACAAAGTCTCTCTCTATAGTAGGTCGCATAATTCAAGCATCCTAAGTTCCATCCCATTCTATGCAGACAACCAAGCTATCGTCCATTTGTTATCGTAACTTGGACGAGCTTGTTAAAGACTTTGTGTGGGGTAGTGACGACAATCATAGGAAAGTTAGCTTAATGAAGTGGGAGGACATGTGTCAACCTCTTCTAAAGGGGGCTATGGTCTCAGAATTATGGAGGGGTAGAACAAACCTTCCTATCCAAATTAACTTACCTGCTTTTTGCCAAGCCAGATGCTCTATGGGTGCAGATCTTGAGAGAGAAATATGGATGGAAGGGGCCTTGCATAGGAACCTTCAAGGCCAAAACTTGTTCCCATATCTAGCAGAGCATAGCTGCAACCTGGGAAGATGCCAATTTGCAAATTACATGGCATCTTGGAGTTGGAGAACACCTTAGATTTTGGTCCGACAACTGGGTGGATGATGTTGACCCCCTGAAGCATCTTACATTCTCGGATATACCAGAAAACCAACTCAATTTACCCATCAATCACTTTGTGAAAAACGACGGAGACGGGAACTATGCTCTTCTGGAAGCATTATTGCCCCACAAGATCCTCCTAAAGATTAGCTTAATACCTCCGCCAAACCCAGCTAGGGGTGAAGAATTATGCCACTGGAACCTTGCACCCAACGGTGATTTCACTAGCGTACATTGCAGCTCAAGAATTTTGCTGGAACCCAGAGGATAGCGAATTAAATAGGATTTGGAAATGGCCAAGGAGCCCAAGATTGTGCACTTTCTTCTGGCTTGCATTTAAAGGAAGACTCCTCACTAATGACGAGAGACATCAAAGGCACATGGCCTTTTAAGCCCACTTGCACAGCATGCAATGTTAGGATTGAGGATATAGGTCAAATTCTAAGATGTTGTCCCTTTGCGCTAAATGCTAGCACCTGTTAGGCATGAAGGCAATTTACTCTGAAGCCCCGCAGACTTCTTTTGTTGACTGGTTACACCACAACTAAAGGCGGTAAAACGGGTTGGGCCCGCGCCCGCCTAACTCTGGCATGTTCGGGCTCGTGAAATGCCAGCCCGCCAGGGAACGGGTTCATCTAGCCTGCCCTGTCCAACCCGTCCCTTTATTTTTTTATTTTAAAAATAATATATTATGTATTTTTACCTTTTTAATCTCAATTTTTTTAAAGTGTGATAAAAAATATCTAATACAATTAAAAATAGTATAATTTATTTTATTTTTTATATAAACTTTCTATAATATCATCTCTTAAATTATAATAAAATATTAAACGTGTGCAATGCCATTAATGGCAACTCAAGGATTGCTGATGCCTGATGGAAACGAAGACGGCTCAGACTTTGGAAAAGAAGACATAGCAAGGAGAGCCAGAAGTGATGGCCTGATGCGAGTAGTTGGATACTTGGATGGAAATGTGGAACTCTGGTACGCACAGATCACTAGAAAAGGAGAGAGTGGTGGGTCAAAGTTTGAACTTTGATATAATGGAAGAGATATCAGTACTAAACCTTTAATTGTTAGTGGCGCATATGGTACAGTTGGTGGAGGCAATGAATAGGTGTAATAATGGGGTAGGTAGGATAGGGTATGGTGGTTGGAAAAAAAAGGATAGGGTACGGTGGAGGCAGTGTTGTAGTGAATAGGTGCAGTGGAATAAAAAGCAACAAATGGATATGTAAAAAAGCTGAGCTCACACCACTTGAGCGGCCCAAACAAAAAATACTGGACCGAAAAAGCACATTGCAAATTTTTTTAAAATGTTTGGCGGGCTGGCGGTGCGGGCTGCAGAACTGGGGAGGTGTTGGCGGGCTGGCCCGTACCAGCCCGCCCGTTACCCGCGGGCTGGCCCGCATTACCAGCACTAACCACAACCTAAGCCCAGTGAAAAGGAGCCAAGTCTGGAGGATCCAGTTTGAACTTCTTTGTTGGAAACTCTGGGATAACCGCAACAAACGTGTCTTTCAAGATGAGGGGTCCTCATCAGAAGCACTATCCCATTGCGTGGGTGTTTGAGAATGCATCTCGATGTAACGTGGTTTGAGAATGGTTCCCAAACAAGCAAATGGTGCTTGTTAGTGCTTGTTTGGGAATGCATTGTAGAGGCTCTGAAATGCATTTTTACTCAAATCGAGATAAAACTTTTTCCAATCAAACATTTAATATGCTCATCAAACATAATTTTAGAGCTAGGAACACACTTTAACTATTTGATACGGGCCGTAACTAACTTTTCTTTTGATTCCTCTATAAAGCCCTTTTCTTTTGATTCCTCTAAAAGATTCTGATATTAATATACTCCCTTTTCGCTAAAAAAACAATTAATTCATTTCATAAAGATTCATATACTCCCTCTAAAAGATTCTTTACCAAAAAAAAAAAAAAATTTTTAAGTAGGCAGGTTTCCAAACTTCCTTCCCTTCCTCTAGCTGGAACTCTGAACGGAACTGCACAAACCATGGAATCGCGCGCCAGCGATGAACCCTTGCCAATGGACGTTGAAGAGCAGCTGCCTAAAGAGCCTCCCAAAATTCACCGCCTCCGCCAGTCTGTCGTCAATCGAATCGCCGCCGGTGAGGTTATCCAGCGCCCTGTCTCCGCCGTCAAGGAGCTTGTCGAGAACAGCATTGACGCGAACTCTTCCTCCATAAGCGTCACCATTAAGGACGGAGGCCTCAAACTCATCCAAGTCTCCGATGATGGCCATGGAATTCGAGTCGGTTGTTTAACCCCTTTTTTCTTACGTGATTTTTGGGAGAATCAAACTCTTTGAACTAGCAATCTTTGCGCGGTTACTATGCCTATATAGGATTTTTTTTTTCCTTAAAACTTAACTGTTCTTGGTATACTAATGGATATTGCCCTCCTTTGAATAAGCTTTTTGTGATTACTTCGGCATCGTGTTCATGTAGTATGAGGACCTGAGCATTTTGTGTGAGCGGCATACGACATCAAAGTTGTCTGCATTTGAGGATTTACGGTCCATTAAATCAATGGGATTTAGAGGAGAGGCTTTGGCAAGCATGACATACGTTGGCCATGTTACAGTCACTACCATCACCGAAGGGCAGTTGCATGGTTACAGGTGAATGACCGTTTAATATAAAGAAGACAAATGTAGAAAAATCCCAAGTACAGCCTCTGGCCCTGTAATATAGGAGCTTAATAAAAATTTGCAAAGATGAAGGAAATTAGTTAATTAAGTTATTAGTAAAAAAAAAATGTGTTAGCTCCTAAGAATTTCCTATTTAGTTATTTGCTTTTGAACTAGCCTTGATGGCAACCCTTTACTATCTGAAATGAATACTAATAGGTTGAGAAAAATAAATTATAAATTTGGGAGAGAAAGTGGATTTAGATTTTACATTTAGGATCAAAGTAAACCTTAACTTGCTTCTACATTTGGGTTGGAGGGATATTATGTTTTTGCACTGGTTTGTGGCTTGAACACATTCAGAGTTTTGTAACCATATCCAGTTATGATTTTAATATCTTTTCTGCTTTTGGGTTCCAACCGAAGCATACAACTTTTTGTGGACTTGTTCTGAATTTTTGGTTCAGGGCATCATATAGAGATGGCGTTATGGAGCATGAACCAAAGGCATGTGCGGCTGTAAAAGGAACCCAGATAATGGTATGAACAAGTCTTTTTGCTATGTTCGCATGAAAGAAAAACAAATCTTTTTGCTGAAATAGTTTGCAGTTTTCTATTTTGCTCGGAATCATTTATAGAATTTAACTGAAGACATTACTGAACGGAAAAAAAAAATATGAATACAAAGGTCAGTTTGATTCATGTTTTATTTTTAATTTAATTTGATATAGGTGCATAATATAGATTTATATATGTATCTATAAACTTTTTTATTTGAAATTTAAGTTAGGTTTTATCTTATTTCATTCAGGTTAAGCTACGATTATTTTAATAATTATACTCACATCTCTATAGATAGCCTTGGGGTTATTCTTGTTGATGACTTTTTTGAACAATGCCTATGAATCCTGGTACATCTTCTCCCATTTGAATCTAGTGTTGAAAGATGTCAAGTAAGGGAAGAAGATCAGCAAATTGGTCCAGACTATCCTTGCCTTTGTGTGATGTCCACGTTTCTTGTGTTATCCTTTACTTGCTAATTGCTGAGTCTTAAACATTATCGGCTTTATTATTCTCCATGCAACAAAAATTGTCTTCAGAAAATGTACTCTAAATTTGCAATCGGACTTAATTTTCTGAGTTGAAATTCTTGTGGTTTTGTTACAAGGTTGAGAACTTA
>JANTPZ010153453.1:0-42401 GCA_025593235.1 Vachellia pachyceras | reverse complement strand
GTAAATCTTTTTCTACTTTTCTGGAGATAGTTTCTTCCTCATTTAATCTCCATAATTCCCTCTTGAATATATTAAAATTATCATCCTCAATTTATCCCTTAATTGGGTTAAATTTAACAGGATACTTTATCCTCTCTAAAATTCCTGAAAACGAGCAATTTTAGAATAAATCATTTTTAGGGCCTTACAATTTTCTTCATTTTTCATTGATATTTTAGCCCTTCTCTTTCCCCAAAATACCTTCTAAATGTCCCAAATTTATTTTTTCAATAAATTATATTTTTGGGGATCTTTTTCGGGCCCTTTCCTCATTTTCGGGAAAATCGCCTTAATCGTGCCTTGGGCAATAATTTTGTAAAATACTATAAAATTCACTGAATTTTTCAAGACTCTGGTTTTTGGTCTTAGAGAACTCCTGATACCTTAAATAAATATCTTCAATCATCAAATCTTTAAAATTCCATAATTCCTCATCCAGATCGAATTTCAACAATTGGTTGAATCTCTGGTAATCAGTGAGTTCTGCTCTATCTTTTGGGCATCTGTTAATTTTTCTGATTTTTGGTCAACTATTTGACTTTTTGACTTTGACTTTGTCAAATGACCAGAATGCCCTTACACTTTCTCTTAATGACCAAAACGCCCTTTCACATTCTATCTTTTCATAAATTCCCATTTTGCCCTTGAACTTTTGGCCCTTGATCTTTTGGTTTCTGATTCCTGGGGCAACTTCCCAGGAGGTCACCCATCCAAAAATTTCTCCAAGGCAAGCACGCTTAACTTTACTATTCCTATCAGCTTTCATCCACCCGGCCAAATCTGATTCTGCGACTTGGGGCCCAACAACATCAACTTTTTCCGTACTTTCTATCTATGGCCTCTAGCTTGACTTTGGACTACTGGTTTAACCATTTTTATCCAATGACCATACTGCCCTTGGTCTTTATACTTAATGACATTTATGTCCCTTGCTTATATTCTTAGAAATCTCAAAGCCTTAGGACTAATTTGACTAGGGTCTTTTAATTCCACTGACATCTCCTTTTTCTGTA
The DNA here is from genome assembly GCA_025593235.1 of Vachellia pachyceras. Taxonomy (NCBI): domain Eukaryota; kingdom Viridiplantae; phylum Streptophyta; class Magnoliopsida; order Fabales; family Fabaceae; genus Vachellia; species Vachellia pachyceras. The sequence goes on along the minus strand of JANTPZ010153453.1, from coordinate 41,349 downwards.
CTTTTATTTCTGGGCCTGGTCTTATCTTATAACTATCAATTTGGCCTCTATGTCGGTTTACCGGAAAGGTGGATATTACACTTCTACTGTTGCTTAAACTATTTCAAAGTTATATCAAACTTAGGGTCTCTGAACACAACCTTTTTACCTCTGGGCATGCACATAGAAATGCAACACAGTAATATGTAGGAACGAGTATGAAGAACAAAGTCACAATAATAATTAGTTGATGCAAGAAAAGAACAATACACCAACCAATCAAATGCAAATGTAAAATGTGATGCAACCTAAAACTACTATGCAAAATTAAAAGAAAACCTAAGATGCTAAAAATGATAAACCCTAATCAATCAAAACTAATCGACACCTAGAAAACCAAGAGAGTCAAAACTGACTCCCCCGCAATGGCGCCATTAGATTCTCGCGGTCCCTAGTCATCTCAAGACCCAATCAAAAATTACCTAAAACTAATGCAATATGGTGCACTAACCTTAGGATCGTTCTCTTGTGAAGGAGCCTTTATTTCAAATCCCTAAGTTAAACTAAGTACGAAGAATATAATTAAAAGGAAGGAATTTTATGAAATTGATTTTCTTTTCTAAATCTAATGCAATAAATTTAAACTAATGCATTCTTTTAGATTTTCAAGAATGGTGAATGCCCTTGGTGATAGAGATGTGACCATCCTCGCTCAAAAATAATTGTAGGAGTTGAAAAACCATTAAACCTTTAATAAAACCTCATGTTAACACTCAAGTCCAATATTAGATTCCCCGGCAATGGCGCCATTAGATTCTCGCGGTCCCTAGTCATCTCAAGACCCAATCAAAAATTACCTAAAACTAATGCAATATGGTGCACTAACCTTAGGATCGTTCTCTTGTGAAGGAGCCTTTATTTCAAATCCCTAAGTTAAACTAAGTACGAAGAATATAATTAAAAGGAAGGAATTTTATGAAATTGATTTTCTTTTCTAAATCTAATGCAATAAATTTAAACTAATGCATTCTTTTAGATTTTCAAGAATGGTGAATGCCCTTGGTGATAGAGATGTGACCATCCTCGCTCAAAAATAATTGTGGGAGTTGAAAAACCATTAAACCTTTAGTAAAACCTCATGTTAACACTCAAGTCCAATATTCTCAATCGATAATAGGTCCTACGAACATAGCTAACTATTACCTATTGAGGTATTGTTAAAAACCGTTTAATGCACATTAAAATCGAAATAATACAATATGAGTCTTCTCAGAATGAAATGCTAAACAACCATTCCAAAGCACCAAATAGTCATATTAACTCATCATACTAATCTTACTTCATCTTTGCTCCCGCAAAGATAACCGACTAGGGACATTTAGGACAACCTCCATAATTTGCCCATAGTTGCAATTATCATAATAAACATGTAAAATTTATAATAAGTGAATGGAGAAAATACATTAAAATAAATTATGTCTGAGGTACAATGATTAGCTCGTAAGGCACAATTTCTAACAATATTCTGCTTTTACCCTTAATTGGTGGTAGCCTGATCTTAAATCAATCTTGGAAAACATGGATGCTCCGGTCAACTGATCAACTAGATCATCGATCCTAGGCAAAGAATACTTGCTCTTTATTGTTTTCTTGGTGATAATCAATACACAACCTTAGACTTCTATCTTTCTTTTTCACAGAGTACACCTTCTTGAATTCTGTGAATTCTAATGGTGACATTCAGTAAGGAGCTTTAGAGATAGGTGTTATCCCAGGTGTAAGGTCAATAGAGAATTCTACTTCTTGCTTCGGAGGTAAATCTATCATTTTCTTTGGAAATACCTCTGGAAATTCATTTACCACCTTGATATCTTCTGTTCCTTCCTCTACTTCTCATTGAATAGAGAAAAATACCATGTATGCTTGACAACCTTTGTGAACACTCTTTTCAACTTGAACTACAGACAACAATTGTGGTACGCTATGACTCATAGAGGTAGCTGGAAGAGAAACAGTCTTTCTCTTACAACTATGGATGACGTCATTCTCTAACAACCAATCCATTTCCACTATCATATTTATACCCTTCATAGGTAGAAGAACAAGATCTATAGTTGAGATTCTATTGTCAAACTCAATCATACAGTTCAATCAAGCCTTAGAAGTTCTAAAGGCTCCCACTAGTTTAGAAATAATCATATTACAAGGAAATTCATGTACAAGTAATTACAATCGACGTGTATATGCATCAGATATAAATGAGTGTGTTGCACCAGAATCAAATAAAGCATCAATCTTAATGCCTTGGAGTTTAAGAGTATCTTTGATCAAATTTGGCACAGCACTGGCTTTCTACTATAATAAGCGGACACTCTACCTGGAATGGTAGCTCTAACATCATTAGCCCCTTGAGAGCCTTCCTCACAAAATCGGGAGATATGACCTGACTTCCTACACTTAAAACAAATCAAGCATCCATGGTGCATCCTTCTACACTTAGCACACTTCTAATAATTGGTTGTACTAGTAGTATGAGCTATAACGCCTTTATAAGAATTGTGTCCTCTACTGAACTGACTCCTATGAGGCCCACTGAATTGACTACTCAGAGATTCACTAAAATGGTTCCTCATAGGTCTACCAAAATAATTCCTTAAGGATTGGCCAAAGTGTTTTTTGTACCACTGAAGCTGGAACTACTTTTCTTGATTCCCTCTAGAGGTCTCAAGGAGTTTGTAGGTCTATTCTGAAATCCCTTCATCTTCTCAGCATCCTCTTCTCCCTTACTTCTCAAGGATTCTCACAGTCTCTAGTCATCTCAAGACCCAATCAAAAATTACCTAAAACTAATGCAATATGGTGCACTAACCCTAAAACCATTCTCTTATGAAGGAGCCTTTGTTTCAAATCCCTAAATTAAACTAAGTGAGAAGAATATGATTAAAAGGAAAGGGTTTTATGAAATTGATTTTCTTTTCTAAATCTAATTCAATAAATTTAAACTAATGAATTCTTTTAGATTTTCAGGAATGGTGAATGCCCTTGGTGATAGAGATGTGACCATCCTCATTCAAAAATAATTGTGGGAGTTGAAAAACCATTAAACCTTTAGTAAAACCTCATGTTAACACTCAAGTCCAATATTACCTATTGAGGTATTGTTAAAAACCGTTTAATGCACAATTAAAATCACAATAATGCAATATGAGTCTTCTCAGAATGAAATGCGAAACAGCTATTCCAAAGCACCAAATAATCATATTAACTAGACAATAACACGCTAATTAAACTAATTAGATTGATGCTATCAAGAAATCAACACATATTTGTTTCATAATGCATAATCCAAAATTAATTGTGAAAATCAATCCAAATAAAGACAAATAAACATCCATCTCAGTTCCAAAATCATATACAATCATCCCTATAACTAGGAAAACCAAATACATAATTTTAGACTAATGGAAAGATAGAAAAACTCCCCTATGTAAATCAATGAGCGCAGGTCAAGGATTCCATCACTAAGAAGCAGGAAAATTAGCCAGGCATTGCTTCGAAGTTAGCTCCAATAAATTCCATAAACACTACTATAATAGGAATTAAGGGAATTGGAATAAAATATTCTCTCCAGAGCCCCTTTTTCTGCCTCTGTCTCATGCGTTCTCTTTCTTGCTTTAACCGTCAGCTCCCTCTGTCGCGTTTCTCCTTCTTCGTCTCAAGAGGTGTGGTCTTCGATGATGGAAGTTGGAGGTAGGAGTAGCGACGTCGTGTGTGGGTCTAGGGAGGATTTAGGGCGAATGGATGAAGGGGGAAGAAGTCACGGCTGGTCTGATCCTATCTCTTGTCTCGTCGTCCTTTACTACTGAAGTTGTGATGGCGTGAATCGGAGGTAGAGGATGAGAGCCAAGAAGAATCAACGCACCGCTATGCTATCTAGATGAATGAATAGTGGGTAAGGAGCGGTGGTTGGAGTGTGTCGGTGCTCGAGAATGAATGGAGGTAATGTGTGGTTGAAGAATGAATGGATCCGATGGTGGTCGTGATGCAAGAGGAGAGAACTCTCCAGTGCTTGTTCATGAGTCTGGGAATGGATGAATTTGTGCGTGCTTGTCTCTTGTGTGCTGAGGGAATCCAATAAATAAGGGCTTGTGTGGCATCATGGTCAAATGGTCAGAGCGAAGAATGGGTCAATGGAGGTTGCCGCTGGATTCTTGGATAAGAGGCATGATTTGTGCTCATCTTCAAATCAGAGAATGATCCAAAAATTAAGGGCTCACGATGACGCTGGTTGTGCTTGTGTTGAATCTGGTGCGTGGGATGTGGGGAGATCCGTGGCGGTGTGAATATGCTCAAGATCCAGCAGTTCTGTTTTGATTCCCCTTTTCTCTCGTCTAGCCATGCGTATAGGGAATTTAAAAATTGAAAGCTCGCGGCTGGTCCTCCTCCCTCGTGGCGTGAATTGTATATATATGAGAATGAGTGAATCAGAGTTCCCAAGATTATGTCTGCACCCAATTTTTCTCTTTCTTTTTTTCTTGCGTTAGCTAGAGGCTTGTTTAGGGTTTCCTGCAAAGCCCAAATTGCTTGTGTGGGCCCAAAAAGGTGCGAATACCCAAAAATGCATCAATAACAACACTAGTTTGCTATTTTCCTGACTTTGTAATTTACCTACAATACAAGAATTAAGCATCAAATAGTATCAAATGCTCAGGGAAACAATTGCACGAATAAATTATTAATTTAAAACCATTTTTACCCCTAATTAGGATTAATTCAATGCAAAGGTCCTTATTCTAAATTAATGCCTAATCATGTAATTTTAGTCCAGGAAACATGTCAAAATCCCTCAATTATCTATGAAAAAGTGTGTGAAAATACGGTTCGATCAGTTCCTCATAAGTCTACCAAAATAATTCATTGAGGATTGGCCAAAGTGTTTTTTATACCGCTAAAGCTGGAACTACTTTTCTTGATTCCCCCTAGAGGTCTCAAGGAATTTGTGGGTCTATTCTGAAATCCCTTCATCTTCTCAGTATCCTCTTCTCGCTTACTTCTTGCTATAGTATGTAGCTTGTCACAAATCCTCTCAAAATCAATTATCCCATCCAGAAATGTGTTGGAATTAGAATGTACAAGCAGCAAAAGAAACGATTACAAATTAAAATTTTGCAATCCCACACATGGATTTGCCAAAGGCGTTTAGACTGAGGAGATAGTGATTACCTTTTCAATTCTTAAATTCAAGGCTTCCTTTGCATTTGGATATCTTCCAATTCTCAACGCCCACGGCTTTTTTGAACTTTTCCACATTCTTAAACATGATCTCAAGGAGTCAATGCTTCTGATCATCTACCTCTACCAGTATCCACGTGAACAGTTTCTAGCAATGGCAGCATGCTAGCGCTTCTGACATCTCACTCTCTCTAGGGTTTATGTGGATCACAATCAAATTTGACTTGTTTGTCTCTCTTGCTTATGAGTCCTTATATTTATAAAATTCATGGAGAGCATTATAATCTAAGATTAATTTTTTTATTAATATTGAAAATCCGAATTTGATAAAGATATAAAGATATTCAAGATTAATCTTTTATTAATCTTGAATATCTGAATCTCATAATATTTCAAGATTAATCTTTATAATCTTGAAATTCGAAGATTAATCTTTATTAATCTTAAAATTTGAATTTCAAAAGATATTAAAGATCAATCTTGGTCAATCTTGAAATTTAAATTTCAAAAGGATATTCAAGATTACTCTTTATTAATCTTGAAATTCGAAATTCAAAAGATCTTAATTAATCTTGAAATTTAAAACATGAAATTCAAATTTGCAATTCTAATTTGGATTAATTTGATTTGATCAAATCATATTCATATAATTAATCCAAATAATGAGTCAACGAATTTAATTTATCTTTATAAATTAAATCTGAATATCAATGTTAGTTATTTGATTTATCAAATAAATTAAATATTGAAACCAACATATAACATTGTTGTCATTTTGAATTTATATATATACACATATATAAAATTCGAATAAACCCTAGAATTAAAGCTCATATTAGGCTATTCTTGTGTGCGATCTTGTAGGCTTGTATGAAGTTGGTAGTAGGCTAAACTCAGCATTAGCCCACAAGTCACAAGTGGCCTTTAGCAAGACGTTGCGACTACTCAAATCACATGAGGATCGTTAACACGATGCAACCTTTCATGCAATCACATCATGCACCTTTTATCACACGATGTCTTGGTTGAGGATGAGGCGTGGATGACATCATCATCCTATTCTTGACCATTACTTTCTCGATCCCTGAGTAGTCAAATCTAAAAAATGAAAACTCATTTTTCGTTAAAGCATAGCCATACATTTCTCAGACTGACTCATCGAGGGGGCCCAATAATATCTCTCAACTAATGCGAGGGACAAATCCTATCTTGATCATTCGCATTCCTTTACATGAAAGATACCTAATCCCGATCATAGCCTTTATCATCACCCAGTTAAAGGTGGCTTTGACTAAGTCAAAACTTAGCGACTCTTATGTTGGAATCCATAATGATATCAGGTCAAAGGGCATGTTATGTGACTATATATGAGATAAGCTAATGACTAAATCCATGCAGCTTTCTCATAGTGGGTCGGTTTAACACCTTGTACTCTTACAAGTGTATATGACTTTTACTTGTATCTCCATACCTTATCAAAGTCATACTGGTCGTACTTTACCATGCTCATGCATAGATAACTAACAAGTGACATTAAAACAATATTCATAATTCATCTATGGATGTAATTTTCATAATAAACATGCAAAAACTTTGATAATTAAATGGACAAAATACATTAAAATAAAATAATGTTTGAGGCACAATGATTGGCCCCTAGGGCACATTTTCCAACAAAATGGTGACAAAAGCTATTCTCAATTCCAGGCTCACTTTCTCTTTTAGACGATCACACAACTATATGGAGGTGCTTTGAAAATACTTACAAAACTTTGATAGTTCAAAAAAGCGAGAAATAAATTCATCTTTGTGCAAATCATCCTACTTAAAAGTGAGAAACTCAGTCTCCTTTGCCACTCGAATGGAAGTAGGGAAGTAACACTGCTCAAACTTTTCCCTAAATTTGACCTAAGTAATCTCATCATTGTCTAATTTGGTGCTCTACCACCATTCTTACGCTGCCTTGTGTAATAGTTGCTTAACAACTAGCACCTTTTGTTTATAGCTGATATCCATGACCTTGAAAATCTTTTCAAGCCTCTTCAACCATTCCAGTGCTTCCACCACATCTAACTTTCTCTCAAATATTGGAGGATTAAATTTCCTAAAGCTAGCCTAGACATCAACAATGGATGTGGTGCAGGGCTGAGAATGGTGAACTACTACCACCTGTAAACTCTATGCCTCTATGGTTGCTAGCCTTAAATTGGTGGCCTTTAGGAATTCCCTCATGTCTGTCACCTTGGCCTCTGAACATTGCTAATTCATCTTCATGTTTTTTTACTGTTTGATTGAGATCTAAAACTAGATCCCGTAAATCTAGTAAGATCATGTTGCTATCTTGATGAGGAGGACCATTCTGATGAGGAATAGGGGTAGAATTAGGCCTTCGAGTGTTCTCCATTCTCCCTTCCTATGATAAACTCCATAAGACCATCAAATGTGTTAAGCAAAAAGTAAATAGATTCTAACTCTAAGTAAAGGGAACTGCACATGCTATGATATTTAATTTTCCATGCCCTCTAAAGTATAAAGAAAATAAGACTTTCAAAAGTGTTTATTCAAAACGAGAGAATAATTAACCACATAATGTTGTAGCTCTGATACCAAAATTGTAATACCCCAAATTTTAAACAAAAATGGTTAACGAAATTTTTCCATGTATGGATAATGTGAATTTCCAATATCAATTCATTAAAAGTTAACATCAATCCAACCAAAATACACATAACTAGTATCAATCTAAATCCTCCCAAAATATCATAGTAATTAAGGATAAAATGCGGAAATCTTAGAGTCATGAAAAATTTAAACTATAGCATACGCTTAAAAGCACAAGAGAGCCAACAAGGCACACTCAATATATGCCTTCCCTTGCCGCCTACTAGAGCAATTACTTGAAAAATGTTAATATAATAGGATGAGATTCCACTACTAAAAGTTTCTACCATACACAAGCATTCGTCATATAATTTAAAAGGAAAAACTGAGTTGTAAATACATTTGTATGTATAAAGATCATCGCATAAAAAATGTCATATTTATTCATATTGTGTAACTCACTATCATCATCACAAATAATATATAATTATATAATATGCAACCTCCCTTATAACATTATCCATTCTTGTTCCGCTGACGGAGCCATAGACTAACAATAGTCCAACAAAAACTTATCCAATTAAGTCTGGACTATGGCTCCCCTCCTTAAAGAATACCAAAGAGGTGTCACATGTCCCACAATGTTAATGCAATTCCGGCCAAAGGAAAACACGGATAAAGGGGCCTTGACAAATGCCGTTCACTGTGCATCGAGTGATGTCTTATCACATAATATAAATCTCACCTTACAGATTTCTCCTCCTTACTCCAAACCAATCACAATGCAATCACCATAACAGTTATAAAGAATTTACATATCAAATTACATAATGAAGAATTTAAATATTCGCATCAATTTAATTCAGTCTATAATTCATAAAATAGAGTTAAATCACAATTTAATTATATGTGGTCCACAAGTATATGGAAGAATATTCTGAGTTAACTGCTATTTTCTAGTGTATAGATAAACACATAAAAGTCACTCTAAAGTTCTCAATGAGAGTATGCAAAATTACACACATAAATTTCTATCAATATACTAATTTAAACTATTTTAAATTACTTCAATGATACTCTAAATACCCAAGAATGCCCTTTACGCTAGCATATTATTAACCCAAGATGGAAGTTATCTTATCTCTTTGTGAAAGATAAAAATATTTAAATATAATAGAACCTCTATTAAAAATTTAAATGTTGTTTGTTGAGGAAGAAAATAACAACAACAACAACAATAAAAGTGGTAGTAATAGTAATATTGTTGTTATTATAAATTTTCAATACAGAAAATCACAAGATAATATATTATTAATATTTATTATTATTTCTTAAAAAACAAATACAACCAAAACGCACACATGATCCTTCATCCTTTCACACACCTTTACATACATACACGCATATGTGTAACATCCTTATTTTGGGATTTATAATTAGTTGTGGTTAGATCCTAAATTAGTCAGAGAGTAAAACAAATCAAAATCTAAAAGAATAAAATTCTTATTTATAAAGGACTACATATAATAAATAATGATAATTAATTATATATGTGAAAATTTATTTTATTATTAAAATAGTTAATATAAAAAAATTTGTTTGAGTAAGCCTTTTAAATAAAATTAATATTTTCATTTTTTAAAAAAATATATAATATTTTTATAATATATTTAATATTATTTTATTTTAATTCAGTATTTTTAAAAAGGAAAAAAAACCCTAACCCTACCCCCTACTCCTATATAAAGCCTTTCACACTTCCATCAGAAATAAAAAATTTCTGCCGCTACAGTGCTGCACCGAGTCGTCGCTTCGAGCTCCAGCTAGGTCTTCTTGCTCACCCTCTTTTACTGCATCTCCTATCTATTGTTCATACTTTTCTTTTCACCTACTGTCAGTTACATTCATTTATATATAAACCCATCGAAGCAATCACTCTTCGTACATACAATGACATTGTAAAGCTTTTCTTTATGTCTTCAGTCTTCTCATGAGACATTCATTGTCTTGTCCCATAAAAAAGGAAAAAAAAAAAGAGATGAATCCATAAATGTGTGTGTAATCTTGTGGTGTTGTGTGTTGAAAAAAGAAGAAGAAAATGGTTCACCTACGCATTGTCTCATCCTACACACCTATATGTATGTGTGTAAATAAACATATATTTATGAGTGTGGCTGTGGCTGTAGCTGTGGGACAGAGAGATTCAAAGACATATTCATATGTCTTGTCCATCGAAATATATATATGCTTTTACTTTATATGTGTGCATTGTGTGTGTACACACGCACAAAAATAAATATATGTATACGCTTGTAACCAGTGACTTGTATTCTCTCTCTCTCTCATATTTCTATATAAATATATAGATATATGCTACTTTACGTAAGTTCCTATCAGTACTAATATTTTTTTGTCATTTATTGTTTTAAAAAAAAGATATTTCTTTGAAGGTTGGCGTTATAAGTTTCAATTGATATGCCCTTTTATATTACAAGATTAGAGGCATGGGTGTATGTGTGGATTTGTCAGGGTGTATGCATGTGTGCTTTTTCTTTGCTCCTTGTTTGGGTTATTTTAAAAATAAAATAAAATAAAAATATATTAACTTAAGATTATTTAAATTGAAAGGTTATAATAATAAAAATAAAAGAACATTACTGTTATTGCAACCACTTGTACCCATTTCAATATTCAATTGTTTGATGATTACTATAATTTATGCGATGTAATAAACAAATTACAAATGCAGGCTTGAAATAAACAAAGATCAATTGAACTTTCTAAATAAAAATTATGAGTTATTAGTAGAGGAAGGTCTCTTTATGCCTAAGTTTTTAGTATCTGTAAATATTGTAGAGGTTGTTGAGTATTTAAGGGAATATTACTTAAAGAAATAAGTCAAAAGCTAAGTATTCATACCAGGAGGTCTATCTCAAGGAGATTATTATTATTCCTCCCTATCAAACAATCTGTTAATTAGAAAAGAGATTAAATCATACAATATATATACACTTATCTTATATGAATAAATAAGGTGACTTATATCTTTAACCAATATTGGGTGTAAGGGGTAGTTTTAGGAATTTAGATTATCTTTGAAGCAACTTTTAGAATAGGTTAATTAGTATATTAACAGAAATTATTGGGTATAATTTTTGTAGACTCCCATTGAGGACCTTGAGGTAACTTTTGTGTGCTTGCCTATAAGCTAGGGAGTAGCAGGTAACTCTGAATATTCTTCCATATACTTGTGAACCGCTTATAATTAAATTGTGATTGAATTATGTTTTATGCATTCTTGGATTGAATTATATAAATGCAACTATTTAGAGTTTTCAAGATATTTTAGCATGAAAATTTGTTATAACTGTCATGGCGGTTGCACTGTGATTGGGCTGGAGTATGGAGGAAAATATGTATGATGAGAATTTATCACATGATAAGCCATCACTCGGTGCACAGTGGATGGCATTTGTTAGGGCCCATTTTTCCTGTGTCTTTCCTTTAGCCGGGATTGCATTGGAATTGTGGGACATGTGACACCTCCTCGTTTTTCTTTTAAGGAGGGGAGCCATAGTCCAAGCTTGATCTCTACACCTTTGGCCGGGTGTATCTTAAGGAACTGGTGAGCTTGAGACAATCCAGTTACATGGATAAGTTTCTATTGGACTATATGTTAGCCTATGGCTCCAGTCAGCGGAATAAGGATAGACAGTGATATAAGGGTGGTTGCATACTACATTATTATGCAATATTTGTGATGATGATTGTGAGTTGCATAGTTTTGAAAGAAATTATGAAATTGTTTATATTAGGTTTACTTTATATATATACAAATGCTTTTCGTAAATCAGTTCTTCCTCTTTAATTGTATACCGTTTGCTTGTGTGTGGTAGAAACTTTCAGAGTTACTAGGGCATGGAATCTTACCCCGTTATATTAACATTTTCAGGTGATTGTTCTAGTAGGCAGCAAGGGAAGGCACCGATGGAATGAGCCATGTTGGCTCTCTTATGCCCCTAGGCGCATGCTATGATTTTGAATTGCCATGACTCTAAGACTTCCGCGATTTATTTTCTATTTACTCTGATATTTTGGGAGGATTTGGATTGATATTTGAACTATGTATTTTGGTTGGATTCATGATATGATTGAACGAATTGATATTGAAAATCCTCTTTTGTTATACATTGCAAAAAATTCCTTCGAGCATTTGGTTAAATTTTTGGGATGTTACAATATGCATATGCCTATCACTGTCGTGGCTTTCTTTTTATTTCAATTTTTTATTTTATTAAATTAAAGAAAACATCCACACACCTTACTTGTACATATATGTACACACATACACATGTACGCATATAATAAAATAAATAATAAAAAATGATGAAAAAGGTGTAATATCCCAAAATTTGTAAATAGAAATAAAGGGCAAACAGATGAACTACGAAAGGATTTGAGCCCTATGGATAAGAAAAATAGAAAGGAAAATGCCTATAAACAAGAAAGGATGATCGACTAAGTCCCTAGTCTTGAGGAAGTTAAGTAGAAATGACTAAAGGGCAAAAGGTCATTTGGCCTAATAATACGGGTAAAACGGTCATTTTGAATAAAAAGTCATCAAATAATAAGGACATTTTGGTAATTTGGTCAAAAGTCAACAAAAAAGTCAAAGTCAACTCAAAAGTCAAAGTTGAGCAAAAATGTCAAAGTCAACCAAGGGTAAGGTTGGAATTAAGAAAGAGTAGAAAAAGTGATGGCATCTTGGTAATTATGGCAAAAGTAGAAAAGGTAGTGGCATTTTGGTAATTTGAGGAAAGTAAGATAAGTAATGGCATTTTCGTATTTAAGGGATTTTGGCAGTCTACACTACCGAGATGTAATTATTTGAGGTAGTAGGAGTCCACAAACACTAGAGACCTGAACTGAGAAAAGTTTAGTTGGGTCATAAAGTATTTAATAAAATTATTACCCGGTATCTGGTGCGGGTAGTTTCAAAGTACGGAGAACAACAGTGCCCGAAAGCCTTGAAAAAGTATTTTCTTAGAAAATTAATTACATAAAATCCGGGAAGAATTTTGAGGAATGGAAAAGGGATGGAGTATCAGGGAAAAATATAGAATTTTGCCCTACTCTTAAGTCAAATTGGCCGCCGGAAGCACATTTTACGGTGTTGCACTCAGATCGAGGAATTCTGACGGGTTACGAGGAAAACCCGAGGATGCTTTGGGCTAAGGCATGATGCCACCTAGGCAAGGAGGCCTAGGGAATGGCACCACATGAGAGAGGAAGTCTTCAGAAAAGTAAAAAGATAGTTACCCGTATAAAGGTTACTATACGGAAATGCGTGCCATCGGATCAAGTAACTGGACAGTAATGGAGCTAGTTAGCCTAACTGAGTCATTAATGAGGTGGTTGAGAGTAATGATGACACCTTTTTCACTCACCACATGAGCTTGACAAGTGGCACAATCTCAAGCATCCAAGGGAAAACTTAATCACTAAGTTGTAATCCTAGCCCTTCAAGCTAATTCAAGGGATTATTAAAACACAAAATTCCCCATTTCTCTTCCCTCAAATCCGCCACTTCTTCTCTCTCTTTGGTCTGAAATTTTCTCTCCTCTCAGGCTCCCAAAAAAATCCATTCTCAAGCTCTCAAGAGGAAGAAGAGCAAGCACAACAAGCACGGTAAAGTCCCAAGCAACCAACTATTTTTATTTCTCTACTCCTTGCAACTTCTACTACCTTTCTAATGGATTGATTTCTTGATCAAAGCCCTCTTTTTGAAGATGAAAAGTTAGGGTTTCAAGTTTGGAAAATGGAAAAAAGAGAAGGTTTTAAAGGTAGTAAATGGTTGCAAGTTCTTTCTTGAGTAGTAAAAGATAGCTTGTTGGTTATTGTTGGTTGTTTTGGTTGTTGTAAAAAGTATGGGAAGCTTAATAATACGGGGAGGTGCTACCCAAATTTTGTTGGCCTAAAGGGAATATGTATTTAAGTTGTATAATACATAAAAAGTGGTTGGAAAGCAAGAATATACATGTATATGAAAGGAAAAGTTGACAAATCCAAACTTCCCTCTTTTGGACAGTTTTTCAAAAAATCAAAAGAAATAGAGGGAGTGTGATTTTGATTATTCTAATGCTTCCAATGGCTCCAAAATGAAGTTTTGTGTAGGGTAAAAATAAGAAAGGGATTTAAGAAGGATTAAGGACCATAAAAGTCAAATCTTGAACTTGTAAGGGTCTTGAAAATGCAAGAGGAAGCTTTATTGCGTTTTTGCAAGTTTTCTTGCATTATGATGATTGGATATTCATGTGGATATTATGGAATGATCTTTAGGAAGTTGAGACCTTCAAGAGCACATTTGGAAGGTTATTCAAGGGAGCCCTAAATTAAAAGAGAAAAAGCTAAGATCTTGAGGTAGTAAGACTACTAACTCTTCAAAGCTATTTTATGAACTTGTGTGAATGATGCATTGTTTTATGATATATGAGTTTGTGTTATGTGTATGGTATGTGACTTTGATTTCTATGGCCATATGCATGTTAATGTAATGTTTGAACATATCACATGTATCTTGCTCATACACACTCCTTTAAAAGCATTACATGCACATTCACAAGTTTTTGTTAGTTAGTTTTGCTATTGGGATTTACATAAATCTCATTATCCTCCAACTAACCATGTAGGTGGTTTAATGAACCAGAAACAGTTTTTGGTGAATTTTAAGAAAAGTTGATTTCCAAAGCTAAAGGGTTCCAAAGGCCCTGAAAATATGTGATGATGCATGCATGAAAAGGGGCTAAAAGTGCTAACGAATGTAAAGAAGTGATCATGCATGTTGATGTGGGTTAATAAACCAGAAACAGGTTTTGGTGAATTTTAAGAAAAGTTGATTTCCAAAGCTAAAGGGTTCCAAAGGCCCTGAAAAACTGATCAGTTTCACGTGAGAAATAAAAATAGCAAACGAGCTTCAAATGAGCTAAAAATTTCTAGTTAAATACTATACATCCTAAGCTTTAAAATGATATAAAGTTTGTGAAATCTGGATGTGTATTTTATGAGATATGACTTTTCAACGTTAAGCGAAAAATCTAGGAAAAACTGGAAGTAACCATTTGAGCTACCAACTTGACGGAATAAACTAATTCAAATGGGTAAGGATTGGAACCAATGAGTATTTTTCACCTATAGATAACTTAATAAATAAAATTTAGAAATTGGAACCACTCCATTTCGATTTTTTTCGAATTAATTATGAATTTTTAAAGTTGGGCCAAAATTCTGGAAAATGGGTTAGTGAACAGTAACAACGCTTTTTTAAGAATAAGAAAAATTTTCAAATTCACTAAAAAGACCAATTTGAGCCATTCAAAGCCCAATAGTGGTTCTAAAGTGATCTAATATGAGGAAATAGGGGAAAATATGAGGTGTTACAAAAGGAACCTACATAATTACACACTGACACACACACCCTACACCTACACACATGCATACACCCACCCACACCTACTCTCTCACACACACACTCTCTCTCTCTCTTACACACACACATATATATTTATGTATTATTATATTTTATAAATAAACAAAATAAAAATGCATTCATACATCCACACCCATTTACAACCATATATATACAAAAATATATGGTTGATGAATTTGAACGGTGCACAACCATATAAACAAAAAAAAATAGTTACATCAAATTCACGTGAGGGTACTGATGGTGTGATATGACTTGTGAGGGTGGACTAGAGGTGCCTTTCAAGACTTCCAATGCTAGAAGGACTTAATCTTGAGGGGAATCATGCCTAAAGGGTGAGTTAATCTTTTCAGGTTTAGTAACCAGTATGTTTCAGTTTTAAGAGAAAAGGAAGTTGTACTTCAATGTTCAAGGATCATAAATGTGTATGGATGATATTTTTTGGGAAGTGAAATCATTAATATTTCTACCCCTTGAGTTTCTATTGTGAGTTAGTAGGAAGCTACGGCTTGAGAAAAGGATGAAGAACCTAGTGAAGGCAGCATGAAAAGATTGACAAGACATATTTTTTTAAAAGTCATGAAGAACAAATGAGTGAAGTATGGAAGGAAGGAAGACATGTTTATAAGGAATGAAAAAAATGCATATGTATCGAAGTAGTTGAGAATCATAAATATATGGAATAAGTCTGCAGAAAGAAGAGCGCTTATGGTATGCGGTGGTACTATAGCTTACCGTTACTGTAGCGCTCAATTAAGTTTGGAGTGAAGGAAAAATGCTTTATATAAGAGTAGTCTAGGGTTAGGGTTTCCTTGAATAACATATTATTTTTTTTAAAAAAAAAAGGAATATAATGATGATTGAGATAATAATAACAATAATAATTTAGACTTTATTACTTATTTAATAATAGAATAAGTTTACATACCTAAAATTAATCATTTTTTAGAATAAATATTCATAATTTGATACTTCTTTTAAGTTTTTAATTTATTTTATTTTTTTACTAAATAAAATCTCAGCAACAACTAACCATAAATCCTAAAATAAGTATGTTACAACAATCAAGACTTAAACTCACTCTTGTAGCCATTGAGACATTTATTGGATCACATTAACCAATGTTTAAAAAAATTAGACTGGGCAAGACAGTGGTTCAAAGGTTAATGAGCCAACTCAGGATCAGACTAGTGACAAGTACAACGATGTAATTTAATAAGATGTATGAAAATATTCATAACTATAACAAATAATGTTTAATCATATTCTTCTGATCCGGCCACAGATGAAAGTGTAAAAAATTGTCATTGTTAGGCCTTGTAAATGGATAAAAACAATTGTGATTTCCAAGGATTGCACTATAGAGTGCAACCCCAGAGTCGTTCTCTACGGAGCCTCATGTGCAATTAGTTAAATTAGCTTGTGATTACGTTTGCCTCAAGGTGGAAAAACCATTTTTGATTTCAAACTTGTATTGAATTGAAATATAAAATAAAATTTCTTTTTGAGTTTTTGGATTTTGGGAATGCAACTAAAACAAATTAGTAAAACGCAAAAGTTGTTTGATGATGAATTCCCCTTGGAAATGGTTCAGGCTATCATGGTTTACAAAATATAAGGTAGAATAGTAGTTTCACACTAAATTTCGTAATAAAAACCCCCAACAACTTGCTGAGTCAGAAATTCCATGCAATGAACTCCATTACATGAAACTCTTTAAAAACACTTAGTGTGTGTAAAGAAATTGCCAAGTGAAAAATCCAATTTAAAACATTATCGCCTCAAATATCAAGTACAACTAGGATGATAAGAGAGAGCAACAAAGATTTCATTGAATAGGTAGAAATGAGACTTCACAATACTAAGCCAAACACAAAGCAAATCAACACACAATTAATCCAAGTTTAGCACGACCGTGACCAAGTATTTTAGTACGAATCACTAGTTTTAACTCAGCAACTAAGTAATCCAATACAAAAATATAGATTAAACTACTGCTCCCCTTTTGAGCCCTTGAACTCAAGCCTTCTCCATCTCCAAGAGGAAGGAAGAGGTTTAGCTGCTCATGATAATCAGCTCAATACCCATTATGGAAGGATAAGAATGCATGATGGTCTGGAAGGGAAGAATGGAGGTGGCGGCTAGGGTTATGGATGAGAGGATAGAGAGAAAATATGGAAGAGAATGAATTAGAAGAGTGTCTGCTGCCTTCCTCTTTGTCATTATGAGAAAATTACCCTAAATAAGGTTTCTCAACTATCTTAGGTTGGGTAAATGACGTGGGTCGGTTATTCTTTCCATTTAGAGCCTGATTTGGTTACTGATTCACGATATTCACCGCGGCGAACCTCTCCCAAAAGTCCTTCGTTTGCATACTTGATCATTGGCCGAAGCGAAGGATGAATTGTGCTGCGGCGAAATGTTCTAGGACTGCCTCCTCACATTCTTTGCTAGAGTTCTTGAAATGAAATTGTAAAGATTTTAAGTATCTCTTGCTCATGATTATAATTAAGCGCAAATTATCGTATTTCATGGCAATTGCATCCAAAATAAATCTAATCAAAACAAACAACTCTAGTTTCCAAATTAAGCTCAAGAAAGGTCATAATGGGCCAAAGTAGCATCCAATACTTTGGAAATTCAGGTAAAGAAGTGAAGAAATATGGCTCAATCATCTTCCCTATTTTTTCTCTTTTTTACCTAGGTTTTGTGACCACTTTCCCTTATCCTATTTCTTTTTCATTATTTTATTTTCTCTCTCTCCTGTACGTTACCCAATGTCTAATATTTTTTCTTTCTTTTTTTTTTTTACTTCACCCTCTCCTCCTTGTTTTTAACATGCCATGCAAGTTTGACAAGCGAGTGAGTGATAACTTTCTCCTCCTCACCTTCCACACACTGTAATATGTGCATATGGCTTCAACTTCCGCTAGTGACATTGAAGGTAAAGAATCAAAATAAACTTTCAGCCATTATGGCTTCTCCTTGTATAGATATGGCTGGCTCTTATTGAAGCATCTCCCCGTGACGATCGAGTATAAGACAGGGAGAATTGTGAAAGAAGCTATAATGAATGGCTGAATATGGCGATCACAACTAGAAGTGAAGTCATGGTAGATGAATGATGTAAAAGGCAAAGATTTGGCTGGCTTTTATGTATAGTAAGTTTTTAAATATAGCCCATCCAACCTACATAAACTAGTGGTTCAAGTAAATCACAACCGGGTTGCACTAGTTAAGGCTGAGTCTCATCTAGTTGAATTTCTCCCCATTCAGGGACTAACCTAGACCGAACAATTGGTTGGTTCACCAATTTTCTATTTGAACCAGTTGGTCTGGGTTTTTGAAAATTGACATTAACTAATATTGAATTAATCAAGAATTTCTTTAATGTGACTCTCTTGTGATATAGATATTATTCTTCTTGAACTGTATCTATGGATCTCAATACAAAAAATATACTACATTTTACCTTTGTCCTTAGTGCCATTCTTTAATAGGCAACTTAGAAACAAATATTTTTTGGCTAATAGCATTATCCATGTAAATGGATAGTTTAACAAATTGTTTGCCATTGTTTTTCCTTTAACTAATTTGAAAACTGCACGAGGTTATTGCTCTTATGTATAACCTCAAACACCATTATCTAAATAATTACTTAAAAAACCTTTGCAAAACTGTATGAAATTACTAATAGTCATAGCATAAAGATTTCTTCATTGAGATCACCACTCAAAATGTAGTTTTTACATTCATTTGATGCAAACTTAAATCCAACAGTCAACTTTTGGAAAAATAAGTTTGATTTAAGCACAAGACGGGCAAGGAGGTATCTTCATAATCTATACATTCCTATTGTGTATACCCTTTTGCCAAGTGATCTATATACTTTTCTTTTAATCTTGAGAATCTACTTGTAATGTTATTTTTCTGATACAGAAACTGTCTGCTACATCTCATATATTATGTATAGATGGTTACTTGAATTTGAAATTAAAAAATATAAAGGGATAGTTATGTTTATTGGCCCATACTATTTCTCTATTTTTTTATTGCTGACCCAATCCAAATGGATTTGGGCCCTAATATACCAGGGGTGGACTAGAATAATCTAACAACGACTGTGGCATGATGGAACACTAGATGAAAAATCCATTGTAACATCCTAAATTTTACCTTAGGATTTAGTTACAATTATGGGAATTATGGGAAAATCCATTATGTCAATTGTGATAAAAGTATCCACATTGTATTATGGAAATTCTTATTTTTCTATTGTTTGTGGACTTCACTGTAGCCAACTGGAGCGAATCAATAAGGATCCCTCTAGGGATGCCTTCGCGGTTGTCAACCAACAATTAGGTTTTCTATTTTAATTTTTTATTTTTAGGTTACATTTTTTCATCTTATAAAGGAGGAACATAAAAAAATTAACATTCACCTAGGATTGTTTGGACTAGTCTAAGTTGTCCGCAAACTTGGTTTAATCTAACCCGACCTCAAGCTGGTGTTGTATTGGACTTCAAGTTGTCTTATGCAACCTGAGGTCTATACCATACCATATGTTGAGTATTAGCCTAATCCGACCATACACAACCTTATTTTTAAGATTAGAGGGCGTTTATGGAAGTAGTTATAGATCAACCACCAATAAGGTTCTCACCTTAATAGCGGGAGTCAAATATAAGTTTATGAGTTTGAACTTTTTGTACACGATATAATGGGTTGGTCTGGTTTTGACAAAAAAATTACTTAAATACACTGATTAGTTACCCTTTTTTTGGGGGAAATCCTAGAAAAATACCTTGATAAATCAGAAAGGACATATATGAAGGTATGTTGAAATTGAAGGTATGTTCACTGTAAGCATATTTGGTTGTGTGTAAGGTAGAAGAATTTGATAAAATTCGAACGTTGAGTATGATGATCAGTTTATAGGTGAACTCCTTCATTCTAATGACAGATTCGATTGAAAATATGTGTCGCCTTGAAAGAATTAAATGACATCTAAAATCTTGGTCCAAATGATAAAATTTTTATTTGAATGAATTTTTAAAACTCAGTTAAGAAATTCTGTAACTTCATTTGAATGTCTACAAAATAAATTTTTATTAGAATGAGAAAATCGTGCATCATCAAAATGAATTTATGAAAAAAATCTCCTAACTATCTTGAAAAAAAAATTTCATTACAATGAATTTCGGAAAATATCTCTTAATTATATTCAAATGTTTTGAAAACATATTTTCATTAGAATGAGAATATCATCCTTCACAATGAATTTATGATAATAACGATTAATTTCATTTGAATATTTTGAAAATATATTTTCATTGGAATGAGAAAAGTGGTTCATTCGAATGAATTGTTAAAGTTCAAAAAATGATATTACTTGATTTCATTCAAATGTCATAAAAATAGAAAAACCCCCCAAATCTTGGCCTCAGTTTCAACCAATACCAAATGACCATTCATTTTTAAGTTTTTTATTAAATTTTGATGGATGGGCTTCAATTTCAAGCCAAAACTCATGTCCATCAAAATTAAAAAAAAATAAATTTTGATGGATGTGCATCACTTTCAAACACAATAAAATGAAAATTAATCTTGAACACACTCGAATGAGGTCATATGATATTACATTATATTTTGTATTATTCATTTGAATGAACAATTTTTTTATTCAAATGAAAATTTCATTTTTAATATATTCGAATGAGCTATTATATTATATTTTTCATCATTAATTTGAATGAATCACTTTGTCTCAAGTGAATGAAAGCTCATCTTCAACACATTACAGACTATTTCTTATTCAATTAAAGAGGAAAAATATTTGGATATACTGCTTTAATTTTATTTATAGGACATACAAATAGGTTTTATTTAACTTTATTTATAAGGTGACTCATTGAATTTTCCATGCGAACGTATAATTTTACCTTTCATTTATTATATAATGACTTTACTTTTATTATTTCATTATTTCATATGTTATTGTAGAAATGAAATGGTAATAAAGTTAAAAAGTTATAAAATTATAAAATTCAATGGTAGAGTTAATAAAATTTTACATGCAAGTTGCCACCGCCGATGAACAATTTGGATAAGCGGACGAAGCACCTCAATTTCGAGTAAACACTATGCAAGCGGAAATCATCGTCTTATACACTATTTCACTCTCTCTGCCCCCAAATTCACGAACATGCAATCTCCTTCCTTTCAGGTCACCAAGACCTTCACCACTCACCACCGTGACCACCACCTTCTTGGATTTCATCGGACCGTCTCCTCCACTCACAACCTGTTCTCCTCCCTTTCTTCCTCAGCCTCTTGCTTCCCAATTCCTAGTTCTCGAAGGCTCGTCGCTCGAGCCCAGAAATCCCGTCACCATAACTCTGGTCCCAAAGAGAGGCTGCGAATAAGGGGCAACAAGGACAATGTCTGGAGTGTCGACAATGACCTCGCGAATGCCGCGGCGCAGAAAGGTAAGGCGAGAGCCAATCGGAGGAAGCAGAAGGGAAGGAATATGGTGAAGAGGAAGCGTGGTAGCGGTGGTAGAGTCTTGGTCTCTGGGGCCATGCTGATGGATGTTGAAACCGTTCTTCAGACTCAGGTATGCAAAAGTGGGCACAATTTTGGCCAAAATTTGGAAAAAAGGAGGATGAATTTTATTTAGTGGACAGAGCGCTGATTTGGACGCTTAGTTATTGTTATAAAAATATGAAAATGATGATGGCAATAAGGATAATACGTAGTATCCTTGACAAGCCCATCCGAAATTTGGTATTTTTTTGTTTTTGTTTCCTAGTGAATGAAAACGTTTGGGATGGCAAGGGAGAAAGAAACCTTCCATTATGCTTTGAATCTCAAAGTACTCGTGTGAAAGGAGAAAAATAGTGAGTGCTGTCTCCATTGTGCCTTATGTTCGCATTTGTTATGCTGAATGATTTTGGACATTCAAATGACCGATGACTGATGATAAGTTAAGTGAAAAACATAACAACGAAAATTGCTTTAAATTATTTTATTTCTGGACAAAATTCAAATAAGGCATTCCCAAAATTTGGATGAACATTTTGGGTCCAGCCCTCCATGTAAAAATTTGTTTTACTATACTTGTTATTCAAGGTCTGTATTAAATGTGGAATGATTAATACTTCATATAGCTATTTGGGAGTGGAAACGTGACAAAAATGACTCTTTCAGGAACCTGTGATAAAACCAGTTTGGAATACATTTGCTAGCAGTGTCAGTGGGATTTGGAAGGGTGTAGGCGCTGTATTCTCTCCTATTACTGCTGAAATGGAGCCTGTTGAAATTGGTAATAGGAATGAAAACCTATATGACTGCTATACCCTTTCCCGCATTGAGGCAGTGCAATCACCTTCTGGTAGACCAACATCTCAGATTCAGAGAAAAATTAATTGGGTGACTTTGAACCCTTTTGGTGAAACACTGCAGCATACTGAAGGCAATGGCATAACGAAAGAAGGATCTGGAGATGATGGTGGCCCTGTAGTTATAACAGAAAAGATCAGTGACAATGCAACAAGCACTGTGTTGCCTACATTTGAGTCCTTTGACTTTGAAAGAAGTGATTTGATGGAAGAAGATGTTATGGAATGTGAACCAGGCCTTGTTTACTTTGAAGTGAGTTATCCCTTTTACATACTAGCATGGATTTCTTTGTAGGCATCAAGTTATTTTTCAGGGCCAGGAACTTGATTATATTGTTGTATTGGTATTATATTTTACAGACTTCCGTTCACCATGGGATATGTAATCCATGTTCATCACTAATACTTACAAGAAAATATTATTTTTTATGGTTATGTGAACTTAAACCTGCCTAACTATTTTCATAATGCAAATAAATTCCTAAATTTTCTGTCACAGTAATCCAAATGTGTTTATTGCCAACTCCTTTATGTGTATGGGTTTTATTTTGCCTTTCTATTTGGTCCTTTATATCATTATTGGTTGATGTAGGAATTGACGAAGAAGAGCACTAAACTGTTTTGGTATACAATTTACATTGTTGCTGCAGTGGTAATATAATGTTGGTTAATGTTTATTGAGGCACATATAATGTTAAGATTTGCCAAAAATATTCACTTCCATAACATTAAAATTGTGTCAAAGCTGCAAAAAAGAGGTTGCTTAATTGAAAAGAACTAGATATCAGCAGTTGTTAGGCTACCATGATCCTTGGTAAGAATCTACTAATGCACTCATTGATATTCCAGTACTCTTTTTGACAGATGATAGAAAACTTAATATCTCCAACTTTGTTCTTTGATGCAGTTCTATGTAATTATTTTTTCTAATTGAACAATTTATTGTAGCTTGTGTGACTGGTTGAGATACTTAGTTCACTTGCTAGTTGTGTGATGACATCAAGTTTTGTGTGATATTTTTACTTGGGTCACTCGCTCCCATTAGTTCACTCGCTAGTTGTGCAATGACATAGCTCACTTGCTAGTTGTGTGATGACATCAAGTTTTGCATGATATTTTCACTTGGGTCAGTCGCTTCCTTCTGTCTGATTTGTGAGTTTCCACGCTCTGAAATCACATGTATCCTTTGCATCCAAAACCTTTGTAAAATTATATAATCATGAAAAGATTGTAAAAGCCTACAAAATTAACGAGGAAGACAATTATTTTATGTAAGGTGTGTTTAACTATGACAGCTACAGCTGATTATCTATTCATGCTGAGACCTAGACTATGGTGAATTTAGGTCCATAGGCCCAGTACAAGCTCATCATTTCTAATTTCTTAATGCTTGCCCGCATATGGAGATTGCATGCCACACTCTCTTAACTTACAAAAGCTAAACTGAACCTAGTATTAAAAAAAACTTGCAGTTGAAAGACAATGAGTTGTAAAACAACTCAATGAACAATATTCCTTATATAGTGTCGCAGAGCAATAGGAAGACATTGCTTTGACTTGAAAGGCTTCGCAGTAAACCAGAACCACCATGTGACAAATTAAGAAGATCCTAAACTTTGGTATAACACATTTTTGTGAGCTGATATAGTTCAATATTATTATTGATAATGTTCATTATCAATTGTATTCTGGGCCTGTTTTGTTCGTAGAAAGGATATGGATAGTATGGAATGGATTGCCGATCAAGATGAATATGTTTTGTATGATAAAAAAAACTGATGGAATGCTATTTATTTTGAATCAAAAGAAAAACAAAAATAAGTGACTACAAAATAAATTCCCCTTTGTTCATCTTTCTTCTTGGCAAACTCACAGTTGTGTATCATCGTTATCCATCATTCCAAACATCAAAACCCATATGAAACCAAATTGACAGGAAGAGGGAAAAAAACAAATCGTAAATTTAATGAATCCAAAAATTTGAATTTCTTGACTGAATTGAAACCCAGAGTGTGTTCCAGAAATCAGAAATCAGAAATCATGTCAAAGACTACCACAACACTGATTACTTCCCTTATTTGGTCCAATCATTGGCTTTGGTGACCTTTATAATGTGCTCAACAACACACTGCCTCTAACTTGTTTATGCCGTTGGTGCTTCTTCCATCCCTCCTTTTCTCTTTTGCACTCTTCCTGTGTTCTCTTTGGCTCAAATTAGGGAATCTGCCTTTGTCCTTCTCCATCGTTCTTTGAATCTTCATGTAGTTGAGGTTTATGATTTTGTATAGAAAATTGGTGCATCAGCTGCAAGATTAATCGGCTTAATTTTAGTTTTTATTACCAGTTCTATCATCAGTCTTTTGATTCACATTCTAGATATAACTAAGAGAGTTGCGTGAATTTTAGAGATATGAATTAAAGTTTCCTTGCAATTTTATTTAGTACCCTAAGCTTTTGAATTGATCATAACTAAGAGATTAAGAATTTGATCCTCTATGCTTCCCATTTCTCGTATTAAATTAGGTTTTCATGTAAGATATGGTGGAATGTGCTTTGTGTACTCGTCAAACTCAGATTTTTGAGTGTGCAATCTCAAAATGTGGCATTGTGGTTACATAAAAAGAGCTGCATCCTAACTATTAGCAATTGCATTTGACCCAGGAGGAATTACTTGATCTAACATTACATCTTTACTTTGGGTACACCAGATAACTTTTCCTCAACCAAAAATAGTTTCCTGGATCATTCGTAATTTTTATTATGGTTCTGATATGATATTGTAATAACTTAGAAAATTTAGTTAGGCAGTTAGTGAAACAAGATTAAGAAGCAGTTACACAAGTATTAGCCATTGGGGATTTCGCAGTCCAATAAATAGGTTCCTCTATACAGTTTGCATTTACTGTCTTTGTTAAGAATGAGTGACAGCACTATTCAGTTCTATACTCTCGTATCCTTCCCATTCTTCCCTCTTAGTCTCTCTGTCCTTCTCGTCTTATTTCCCTCTGTTTACCCCCCTCTTTCTCTCTCATTCCTAATTATAATAATCTAACAGGCTCTGTACATCCCTCTCTACTAGACCTCCCCGTATAGTTAATAGCTCTTCATTGGTCTGATAGCTTTGCTCTGTAGGGTGTCTTAACAAGGAAATGTCAATCATTTAGTCCTGCCAGTCACGACGTTTTGCATGCATGGTTTGGTATGAAATTGAATGACTAGGGTCACATCAAATGGTATCCAGTAGCATTACTCTTGTTCTTCAATCAATGTTACGTAAATTGGGCTTCGTTAAATTGAAGGGAGAGTAATTATCTGAACTCCTAGCATCAAATGGATCCTATGACCTACAACCATGTAATTTTGACATCTTTCCAGGGAGCAGACTGTAATTGCCCTCAATCTTAATATCAAAGGGATCATATGATATGCAAAATGATGTTTACTATCTACATAGTCGTTGTAAATATAACAGTATTTTTTGTTCTCACAATCATTCTGTTAATAATTATGGCTATTAAATTGCAGGATGGATCTTACTCTAGGGGTCCTGTAGATATCCCTTTGGGTGAAATTGATGATACAGCTTATTATTTCACTCCAACTTTCAAGTTCGAACAAGTAAGTTCAGCATCTTACTTATTGTGTCAGTTTTAACTTGCATAGATCAAGCATTAGTAATTAGTTTAGCAGCTTTAGTCATGGTTGGTCTTGTGTGGAACAAATATGGATCAAGTTGTATAGATAAAATGGAAAACGGAATAGATTTCTTAGTTCTGCTTAATAAATAAGAGAATTCAACTGTTTTTATTGATGAGAAAATGCGCACATGCATGTTACTTGTGCTTAGTCAATAAATAATGCAGCTGTTCTGTTGATGACAATGCTTGCATGTTGTGTGTGACTACAATTCTGTGAAATCTCTGAGCATTTTTAACAATTTATCTGGCTAATTTGTTCCAAAACCGGAACTTATACCTGGAATCCCTAAATTATAATAGGGATGGCCATTTGTATATTAGGATCTCTTCATGTTAAGTGTCTTCAAATGTCGCTTTTTAGGTGCTACTTTGATTGTGAAAGTTTATAGTTAACTATAGGTGCGTGTTATCCATTTGTGCATATTTTTATATCTGTTATAATTTTTGTAAATTTTGTTTTACATGACGACTAGGGGCCGGTTTTACAATTTAAACATCAAATGATTGGACTACTGCAATGTTTTGTTTTCAAGATTATGTTTTTATTAGAGAACCTGATACAAACATTTGAGGACTGCTATTTGATAAATGTTTAGTTACATGGAAATCCGCTGTGTTTCATTGTTTGGACTTTCTCTTTTCCTGTGATTTGAAATCTGGAAGATTATATTGCAAACAGGAAAAGAAAAAGCTGTTTTTAATCTCACACGAATTTTTCATATATAGTGCTTGGTTAAAGGCTGCCACAAAAGGATCCGTGTTGTCCATACCATAGAATTCCTAGATGGTGGTTCAAACATACAGATAATGAGGGTTGCCGTCTATGAAGAACAATGGGCTAGTCCTGCCAATATCAAAGACCCAAGGTACGCATGCGCTTCATTGATTGATTTTTTTAAGTCTGCATGTGCCTACGAAGCGCTTTTATCTGAAAGATATGAACATGATATGGCATCAGCTATGGGCAAGACAATTCCATAAAATTCAAATTACCATGCAAAATCGTAAGAAATATATTAAAAAAAAAGTGTATTTTATATCTTGAATGCTTGTTTGTTCTTATAATTATCTTTCTGCCTTCTATTGCTGCGTCAAATTCTGTACTTTGATCTGTTTGATACGAAGAATGAAATAAAGAGTATAATTAAAACAAGATATTATGGCTGAAAAATTTCTTTTAATGTCTCTAGAGCTAAAAACAAAATACTCCCTTTAATCTCTAGTATAAAAGCTAGTTTATGGATTATATTTGATTTTAAATATAATATCTCAATCTATATTGTTTCTTATATTTATCATTTTTTCCTAAACCAATTTTCCTAATTTATAATTTGATAGAGAATTGAAGGTTATACAGTGATATTTTAAAGAAAATCATGTTACATTTGTTATAATTAATCAATTTATCTCATTTGCTTAATCTAGCCAAATTATTTAAGTATCTCTTATATTAAATATTAAAGGGAGCACATAGTATATATTTATTTATGTGCAATAAAAAGAAAATACTTCTTCTGTGTAACCCAAGCCCCAGACATATTCGACCCGCTCCATTGTCATTCCTCCTTTAAGGCAATAACTAACTAATGCCAGCACCATCCTGAACAGTGATTTGGAGTTCGATGTAAGGCCACTCTCGCAAAGAAGGCGAACCAGACCGTCGGAGCTAATTGGGTCTTGGAAAGTCTTCGAAGTGAGTGCGACTCCGGTGTTTGGAGGCGACGACAATATGACGGAAGCCGGCAACGGTGGAATCCCATATGTATACCTTTGTACAGAGACTCTGAAGAAGAGGCACTTCCCAGAAAGTGCCAACTCTTTTGGAGAAGAAGAGATGCTAGACATGCAGGATGCGACCATGCTTTGGCTTCCCGGAGGCGTAACGTGCTATGTGGACATCAGTAAGGACGGTGTTCTGTGTATTGGAGTTGGATGGTACTCTGATGAAGGAATAAATCTGGTCATGGAGAGAGATTATGGGGTGGATGGAAAACTCAAAGAAGTGCGATGGAAATCAGAGGTAAAAAGAAGATGGTCCAATCCACCAGTATAAATAATTCCCTTGAAATCTTGTCTTCACGCCCCTGAGGATTGCTGACTTGTAAAGTATTTTGTTTGAGGATTACTGTTGTAATGTTATTGTAAAAGGTTAAAATGAAAAAAAAAAGGCATGTTTGTTTAGTTTGGAAGACCTTGCTCAGTAATTTGCAGGGTTGATTTAACATACAAAATAAAAAAGTGGAAGGAGGGAACAACAAAATAAATACATCATGGCCTTGTGTGTTATAATTTTCTGTTTTTATATTTTCAGAAAAGTTTTATAAATCTGTGTTTTAAAACAAGTTTTGAAAAGCAAAAATCCAAAAAAGAATGATTTGGATAAGAAATTATATTTGAAAAGAAAATACATAAAAAAAGTGTTTGAAACGACTGTTGTCAAAATCAACTTGAAGAATTGAGACATGGTGAAGTGAAGATAACAGTGATGATGGACAGTGAGATGGGATGTTACTTATATTGCGACAGAAATGGAAATAATGTATTAATTTGAAGTATGTGCAGGGTGGAGATTCTGAAATGTTCAAGTTTTGAGTGGAACTTGTTCCGAGACTGGAAATTGTCTGCACTCCCTAAAATAATAATAGTGGCCATTTGTATGTGTATACCTTCATGTTTAACTAGTGTCTTCAAGTGGGGCCTTTAGGTTGCTAGTTTGATCATGGAAATTTATGGTTGACCGTGTGTTCTGGTGGCAGAAGTTTCATATGATAGCATCATAGCACTATCTTGACAAATTGTAGTAATTAGCACATTGAACTTGATTGTTTTTATATTTTTGTAATGATTCTTTTAAGAATTTCTTTAAACAACATGACTAGTGGATTTTTTTTAATTTAAACATCGCATGATTGGGTCTAATACAGTTTTTTTTTTTGTTTTTTCAAGTTTTTTTCCTCATTTTGTTTTTATCAGACGACCTAATGGCAAATATTATGTTGATCTTGAACAATTGTTAATATCATATGATATTGATGTTGCTGAATCGAGATAAATAGGTGGTCTTTCCCTAAGATCGTGCATCTACTTTGTCTCCTGGAATATAGGGGCTAGTTGTCAAATTAATGGATTTAACCGTCTATACCGAGATTCAAAGGATGCAGAAGAATAATCCATTTCTCTAATATGTCTCCACGTGTCATTCTAGGAATCTTCTCGTTGGACCTTTTGCAGGCTTGTCTTTGTCTATGGGCCTGCTAATTGGGCTTCACCTTGTATGGCCCAATGCTGTTTTCTTTTAGGTATACATTCACCATTTTGCATTACCAAATGTAAATATTGTTAACACATCTAATATTTATATAATTTGGCAATTATTTTAAATATGCATTCTGTTAATAAAATATAAAAATGGAAATATATTAAGTTCATAATTGTTAAGTGTTCAAAAAATATTATTCTAAAAGTTATATTTCATTATCAATAGAATATATATTACTTGATATTTTTAAAGGGAAGTACCAATTAAATCTTGATAAAATCTGTTTCACTAGACAATTATTGGAGAAAATCCAAGGAATACTCTCCTTAGTTTACGTGTAGGAAATAGTCCAACTTGTAATTATACATAAATGGACCCATAGAAGGAAGTAAGCCGAATAGCACAATGTTGTAAGTACACTTTTTGATCAATAATATAGAATTATTCAATAATTGTGTTTGTGTGCTCTGCCACTCAACATAGTATCATAGCTCTAGTTCATTGACATTACTACCATCAATGTGACCAACAGGCCTAAAAAACAAGAGCCCAAGAAATATTGGCACACACCATTGACTAGGTTATTATCATCAGGTGGATTGCCAAGAAACCACCAACCCAACATATATTTTCTGGTACTTTGGGCAAGAAGATCGCAGCCAAGACAGCCATAGAGGATTCTTCAACTCAATATGTTTAAAAAAAAAATTGATCATCAATTAAGAAAAGACCCAAGATTCCAGCCATTAAGCAAGAAGAAGGTAGCAGTTTTGGGCCGGATAAAGAAGAAACCGAGACCCAACCCATGCACCTCTGGGATCAGTACCAGAAAATCAAGAAAAGCAAAATGCCAAGGGTCCTAGCATGATTGAACTCATCTTCTCTTAGAAGCCAAACCCCAAATAGTGCTTCTGTGTTGCTTTTCTTTCTCGAACTCCATGGGCGACAAGAAGAGCACTGATGAGATAGTGACCAGCAAGAAAGGGAATGATGAGACAACAATCAATTGGAAAAATTCAAGAACTTGACTGAGTGAGAGGGTTTTCAAGTGATATGTGCTGTAAATTTTGTGTTTGGGTGTGTTAAAGGAAGAGTTCCACATTATTTAGGATTATGGGGTCCAAGAGAATATCTGATAAAATATAATCTTGGACTAATAAATGAGCAAAAAGGAGGAAAGAGTTTGCACATGATAAAGTCCATTAGAGGTAAATCCGGCAATTTCCCATATCTCATTTGTGCAAGTTTGAACGTGAACTAAGCACCTTTTATCACGATTTTTACAAATATACTAGATATTTTAGTAATGAAATATTTATAATTAAATGCAATCTTTAATGGTCTTTTCATTGTGGAAATGAGACGTTGGAATATTGAAATCATAAACGGTAGTCTTGAATTGCTTTAATTACTCTTTAATATTACACATTGATGGCCTTAAAAGGCCTTTCACTCCTAATGCTAAAAACGATTCATAAAAACAATTTTGTGACTATCAGCATTAAAAAAATGTTTTCTTCATTGCTGCAATGTTGTGGCTTATATAAGGTGCTTCAAGGTTCCAAAGTGATGGCTCTTGAACTTTCGAGCAGTATTCTTTCCTCCTCTAGTTCTCTACATTGCTAAGTTCTATTATACCTTCCGTTAGTTGTATCATTGTATCCTTATAGGAAGAATCCGTTTAATCCTAGGAATGCCGCAACTTAGTTGCCAGTAGTTGTGGAATAGCTCTTAAGAACATTGTCCTCTAATGCGAATTGGATTAATTATTTATTTACAGGTGTTGCTGCCACCAGGATCAGTACAACATTGGAGATGAGCTGGAAGATCAACTAATGTTTATATGCTACAAACAACAATCTTAAGAGCTATTGTAGCTTTGTTTATTCTGACTCTCTTTAACAGTGGAGTTATCAAATAAGGAAATATATGAACTTTATCTTGATTTAAAAATTTTATTTTGGCATTTTCCTCTTGTGTAGGAATTTTGAGTTGGAGCTCACATTTTAGTCGTGTCTCTTTATGATAGGCTAGATAGAATTTTGTACCATTATGAATTATGATGGGGATATTACAGATGAATATGCTTCCTTCAAGATCATTTTTATCCAGCATGCAACTTGGTCCTCTTATCCTAGGGAGATAGAGTCTGCGGTTTCAATTTGCAGTTGTCTAATTTATTCACCAAGTGATTCTAGGAAAATGGTATGTGACTCTTCATTTTTCCTTTGGGCTAACCATATGTGTCACAAGGATGGTGAATAAAACATGATAATATTTGTTGATTACGAGGCTTGATCAATAATTGTTACGTGTCTGAGTCTGGTGCCACATGAGTTGTTGCTTGTTAGTATTCTGTTGATTTTGTTATGTAGGGCACCACTTGAGTTATTGCTTCTGTTACGATGAGTCTTATAAAATGGGCTCAAGTGTAAGGGAAGATCATGAAATTAAGGAATTATTTTACCTCTTTCTCTTTCTCTGTCTCTCTCTATTTTTCGATTGGCTTGTACCAATTTGGTATCAGAGCCAATCTCTGCAATGACACCGTAGACTCTGCCTCGGATATGCGACTCTGCGTCGATTCTCTCTCCACCATGGATGCTTCTCTGCAACATCCATTGCTCTCGTTCTTCTCTTACACAGTACTCCCCGCGTCCAGTGTCCATTTCAGCTTTTAGATCTTCCCTATTTGCAGCTTCCACCACTCCTTTGCTCTCAAGGCCATTCTTCATTGGTTTTCTTGTCCTCCGAGTGTCGATATTTTCTTATCTTAGTTTTAAGCAACTTGCCTTCGGAAACTCTAGCATTGCTACTATTGATCTTGAAGAAGCTCTCGACCTCGTCGTCTTCAAGAAAGCTAGCTTCTTCGTCTTGAAGAAGCTCTCGATCTTGCCATCAATGGCATTCAATCTCCGACCATACGCAGTTGTCTTTATCATCAACGGCACCTTTTTCTTCGCTAGTGCCATTAACTCCATCCCTACTGAGGTAATAGGTTTTATGCTAGACGCTCTTCGAATTCAAGTATACAGACTATTCAGTAATGCCATCGGTTACCTCCGTCACATATCGCCAACCAGGCATTCGCTACTACAACCAGCTTTGTGGTTCCTCCTTACTGTGATTGTGATGTCTCGTATCTCCTTCCACAAGTACTGGTCAGCTACATTTCTCTTGAGAAAAATGGTTGCTCGTACTAGTATCATCATTACCTTACTTTATATCCCTTTCTTCATGGCCGACACCGACTTCTTTGCTAGCTCCGCCACATCTTGGAACCTCCACGCGTTAACCAATCGTGCCAGTGGGTCAAGAAAGCCATCATCATCCAATCGTAGCTTGATTCATCGCAATTGGCATTTTGCGACACGTTGCTCGAAGCTAGCTTTGATCGCTACCGTGGCTTCAGTTCATATCACTGCATTGGATATGTCCATCAGCTTCTTGGGTGTAGGCAATATGCTATGAAAGGCTATACATGTATAATTAAACGAGATATGGCTGATAAATCATCAATTGCAGTGGCAGTGGACAATATTGTTTCATTGAAAGGTCCAAAAGATGTTTCTAATATCCTAAAGAAACTCGATCGGCTTAAAGAGAAAGAGGCACCAAAAGCTGTCATTGAGCTTGAGAATTACGGATTACCATTTTCTTAAACTAGTCTCTTTTCACCTGTAAGAACAATGGCATTCCATATCATCGGATATCTTCGCATGGGCGCCAAGAAAGAGCTCAAGTTCATGCTGGGTCATTCTAGGATGGAAGAGTAGTGCTGAAGATTTGTAAGGGGTTGCTGCTAATCTTAGGGCATCAATCTAGAAGCATATGGCTGATGCTTGCACCAGCAACACGTTCTCTTTCTATGATCACGTGTTTGATGTTACGGGCCTACGATTTCAGTCCTGTTGAAGAATCTGCAAGGGTGTTGAGAAAACCTTTTCTCTCCGTTTTCTCCTTCCAATAATCCTTGTTATTTCCAAGGAAGTTATGAAACATTCTCATCCATAAATCTTGTAATAAAAATCCATCTAAATCAATTAAGAAAAATAAGTTTAATAATCTGTCATCTCAACCCAGAGATGACTTAATGCCATTCAAACATCAATTGTATTATCTAAAATAGAACCTTCCATGTAGAAAAAATGATATCAAAACACTCTTACCAGGTTGGCATATGCCTACTTAATAGACTAATATCAACAGATTAACAGTGATACAACATCATTCAAAACGAGTGAAATGATATAAAGAGTATGCAAAGCCTAAACGTATGGCAATATATACATCTTCCACATAAATGTCCCGAAAAAAGGAGGTCCTACAAAAGGCTGACATAATACTATGCCTCCGGCTCTTTTCCTTCCAATCTACAGTACTGGGGCCCTCTCCTGAAAATGTTGAAACCACGGGATGAGACATAAAGTCTTAGCAACCAACAGATAATTTATCAAATATTCAAGTAGGGTTATAAGAGGTAAAGTAAGGATCAGTTTTAACATTATATTGATAGCATTTCTAAACCAATGGGGTACTAGATCATTATATAGATACCAAACGTAATATTACACTCTATATAAACAAGATGGTAAAATGACAAAGTTCCAACTGAATACATTAGTAACAATTGTATACCAATACAGTACAGTACACTCTATAAATAATTACATCCACCAAACTCCTCATTGTATCACCTGACATGGACTCTATCTTATAACGATAGAAGACTTAGCCAGAGTCAACCACTGATATAAGGTTAATGAGCCCCCTCTTAGTGGCCCACAACTGGGTCCAAGACTCATGAGAGTTGACCATTCCCAGAGCCACCCACGACTGGGTCTAAGACTGGGTAGGTCTAATATAATGTCAACGACTATGATCAGTAGTGGCAACTATTGCCATGGACTTTATGATGTACCAAATATATCATCTTCCCAAACTTCATCCCAACACAACACAAGCCCTAACAATACAGTCACCATCATTTCATAACTCATTTATATTATATATTCTCATTTTCCCATCATGTCCCAATTATAAAGTAATATGACATTATATAAAGAGTCATTAATATAAATCATAATATCAAAATATATCCCACTTCACCAATGATTCATAAACATATAGAACTTAGTTTTCAAAGGCAGCCTCATGTTAATTTCACAATTTAATCACCATAAGTAAACTTTACATCAATCCAACACTTACGATTCAAAAGATGTTTTCCAAAACATTTTACAACCCATGACAAGCTTATAAAATAAATTAAACGTGGCTACCTCATGTTAAAGCAAATATGCTATACCATAATAATCCAAGCCCAAAGCTCAAGTTATCAAAACACAATTAATCTACACAATTGATTAAATCACACATTAATATAATGCTAATAAAAAAATTAAATATTTAAATAAAATTTATTTTCTTTCCAAACATTAAGTTTTCCAACAATTTCCCACCTTCCATCATAATTCAAATCTTTTATCTCAATCCCCTTCATATCATCCAATAGGTCTATTGCTCTTCCTTAAAATTATAGCCAATATACCAAAATCCCCAAAAATCATTATCTTTAAATCCTCTAAAATCACAAAAATCAAATATGTTCAAACACTTATGAAAATCCCAATTTCCTTCTTCCATAAATCATGTTTCATCCAATAGAATCACTAAAAATATTTATATTTCCTTAATTTATCCAAAAATACTAACTTTCAACACTTAAAGTTTCACAAAAATTTCACAACATTCATATTTTATCATCAACGTCAAATCTCATCCTTTCAAAAAATTTTATAGGCTCTAATGAACTAAAAGAAATTATAAAACTCAAGCTCAATGGGTACAAATATCCTATATATTCCAAAAATAAAAGATTGTCTAAAAAAATTTATTTAAAATTTCTAAATCAATCAATAACCAAACTAACCCAATTAAATCACCAATAGCACTCCCAACATCCAAAATAAATTGTTGAATATCACTTTCATTTGGTAAACAATCATAAATAGTGATAATATGTCTGATTTAAAAAATTGTTATAAAATAATAAAACAGCCAAATCAAAAATTCAAACCGATGAAAATTATCTATTAACATCCTTCTACATTTATATAGTCTTATATTGTCAAAATTCAAAACTTCTCAAAACCCTAACTCTAAAAACTTTGTCTAATCAGAACAAAATTACTATCATATGAAAGAGAAAAATTCATAGAACAACTTTTATGAAGGAAGTTTAACGATTAGAGGTAGTTTTACTCATCAAAATAAGCTCCAAAATGTTAACAATGGCAGAAAACGTGACTGTACAGATGATGAATAGTACCACGCACAGCAAAAATGACGACTCTCTATGATTGTTTAAATAAATCCTATGGCGAAAATTACACAATTTAGCCCAAAGGTTTCTAATATTACGAAAAGGATCCTGTTTCTTTCTCTTTTGTTGCCATTTAACTATTTAAATATATATATATATATTATAGTTTATTTTAAATTTCAAGAATCATAATTAAGTAAAACCATATTACTTAAATACATAATAATAAATTTCAATTATCATAACATAATATTTTCTAACATTAAAATTTAAAAAAAAATAAAAATTTTAGGATGTTACAACTCTCCCCACCTAAAAAGAATTTTGTCCCCAAAATTCATGACAAGTCAAAATTTGAGGATCACGCAATACTTCCAGCAATCATCCAACAACAAAAACCATGCCACATGAAACATAGCATAACACATGCAATCAACATATGTTCAAATTCAAAATCTCACTAAGTACACAAACAACTTACACAGCACAGAGATTAATCCTATCACAACACACAAACTTACCTAAGCGAACAGGTTAGGAAAGTCTTGCCGTATATGCTCTTCAGTTTCCTAGGTAGCATCACCGGGTGACATCCCCTTCCAAAAGACTTTTAGAAGCCGTATTGATCTATTATGTAATTGTTTATCCTTCACATCCAATATTCTCTCTAACTTAGCCATATAAGTCAAGTTCTCTCTCAACTCAATCTCTTCAGGCTCGATCACATGCGAAGGTTTTGGATTATACTTCTTGAGTTGTGACACATGAAAGACGTTGTGTACACCTGACAAATGCGGCGGTAAGGCACTTCTGTAGGCAACTAGTCCAATCCACTCCAAAATCTCATATGGACCGATGTATTAAGGAGTCAACTTCTTAGCCTTAATAGATCCGCCTATTCCAGTTATCGGTGAAACTTTGAGAAACACATGTCACCTAGTTGAAATTCCAAAGGTCTACGCCACCTATCTATATAACTCTTCAAGCAACACTGAGCTGTTAGCAGTTTCTGTCTAATCACCTCAATTTTCCTCATGGTCTCATCAACATAATCCGAACCCACAATGGTCCTCTCACTTAGCTCAATCCAGCAAAGCAGTGATCTGTACTTCCTACCATACAATGCCTTAAAAGGTGCCATCTGAATGTTCGAATGATAACTATTATTGTATGCAAACTTCGCCAATGGTAGATGGATATCCTAGCTTCCTCCAAGCTCTATTACACAAGCACTCAACATATCCTCCAAAGTTTGGATTGCCCTCTCAGTTTGTCCATCCATTTGCGGATGATAGGATGTATTAAACTTCAACCTTGATCTCAAAGCTCCTTACAACGACTTTCAAAAGTTCAAAGTGAACCTTGGATCACGATCTTAAATACATAATAATAAATTTCAATTATCATAACACAATATTTTCTAATGATAAATTTTTTTTAAAATAATAAAATAAAAATTTTAGGATGTTACAAGTTAGGTAGCTGGTGCTTCAGAGATCCAGTTTGATGAACCAACCCTTATTTTGGATCTTGATTCTCACAAGCTCAAAGCATTTACTGAGGCAAACTCCGAAGCGTACTTTTCCTCCATCTTTTGCTTTCAAGCTGACAATTCTGCTTTTGTCACCTATCATGTGTCTTGAGCATCCACTGTCGATGTACCATTTATTTGCCCTGGATGCTTTAAGGCATACCGCAATGAATTCATTTGACAGTTTCAGGTACCCAAGTTCTGTTGGGTCCTATTAGGTTAGTGTTTGGTGCCTTTGGAACATGAGTTCCTTTTGGTACCCATTTATACGTGCCTAATATTTTGTTTCTTTTGAAATAGCATGATGATGTTTTATGCCCCTTTCTGTTACAGTAGTTGCAGAAGGCATAAGGTTCAAATGAATGCGCAGCCTCTTGAAAGCATTTCAAATAACTTATGTTGCCTTTTCTTTTCTTTCCCTTTTTGAAATCATTTTGAAGATGATATCCAATACCACTCCGATCATTTGTAACTCTTTGATTTTTCAAAATAACATTAAGCATTTCACTGCCTTGACCAATTCATTTCTACATGAAAACAGAATTGGCCACGGTGAAAACTCGATATCAGATGCAAAATGCAAAACTCAAAGTAAATCAATATATTTGTTTGTCTTTCCAGAAATTTTTTATGCTATGCTATGCAAAAGCCTAACCTATACTATAGACAGATGCAAAATTGAAACAAGTAAGAATCCAAAATAAGCAAACAAAAGGCACAATCTAGCCTAAACTAATGGCTTAGGCTCCTCGGCAATGGCACCATTTTTATCCAGCAAAAGATGATAGTATAAAATCTTGTCGTTGTCAAGTCTTGGAAACGGACCAAAACAATTGTGATGGGAGGTACAAACGTATTCTCCTGATCGCAGATCTAGTGATCAAATTATCTTCTTGTCAAGAATAATATAAGACATCGTATACTTTGATGTGCTACGTAATCACTAACTTAACTATATGAGAAAACATTTGCTGATAAGATACCCTGTCACCTCAGACTAGAAATGGCAACAAAAGCATAATTGCCGAGTTAGACTAAAGGGAATAAGCTGAATGGTGATTACTAGGATGTCTGGCACCGTAAGTTGCAGTATATATTGGAGGAACAGGAGGCCCCTGGGCCACTGACCACCATTTTGGTGGAACCTGAAGTTGGGACTTCAACCCAACATAAAAGGAACCTAGAGTTATACCAGGCATGGAAAAAGAATAGCATTGCAAGAGTCACTTGCTGAGCACAATAGAGAATGACCTAATGTGCTAGTATGAAAAGCATCCAACTGCACATGCCATGTGGGTGACTCTCAGAGATGAGTTTGGTGGAACTTCGACCACTAAGCTTAGGAGGTTGATAATCAAGTTTTACACATATGAGCTTTGGGGTAATACGCCCATGAAGCAGCGCCTTCGAGACATGTCAAACATGATTAGAGAGCTCCAGGAAGTTGGACATATAATGACTGATGAGCACAAGTGAAGGCTGTAATCAGGTCACTTTCCCATAGTTGGCAATATATGAAAGTCAACTTAACCCATAACGATGACATCATCACTTTTAATGATGTTGTGAAGCACCTTGAGCTTGAGGATGAATGGCTGGAGGCATATAAGACTTCTGGACATGCCTATTACACCAAGGAAGTAGGCACTTCCAATGCCAAGCCCGATTTTAAGAAGGGTAAGAAATTTGTTGTAAAAGGTAGGAAGAATGTCCCTAAATTCAAAAGAGGCAGAGAGCAATTTAAGAAGAAGGGATCTAAAGGCGGAATAAAGAGAGTTGACCTGAATAAGGTCAAATACTATGTCTGCCTGAAGATGGGTCACTTTGCAAGGGACTGCCCTGGGCGAAATGACTGTGGAAAGGTGTTGGTGAATTATGTGAATTCACACGATCCTTATGTATCGAGTACCTCTTTTCTCACTGAACGTAGATCTTCTTCTTACATTTTGGACTTAGGCTCAGTAGATTATGTAACGAAGAATTGAGGATGCTTCGTGGATGATCATCGGTTGCCACATCAATGCAAATGGCTTTATGTTGGCAATAGTGCAAAGATCGCAGAATTTAGTTTTTGTACTATGTATTTTGAACTATGGGTATGATATGAATTTTCATGGCAAGGTTGCTGACATTTTTCAGCAACGAAACCTTTTACGGTTTAACTTTCCTTTCAAGAAAGTTCTTTGTTATGGATGTTATTGGTGATTTCGACTTGCATGACTGTTTTGTTAATTCCTCCAATATAATAGTTGGCATGAATATCTGGCATGCTAACCAGGGCACATAAGTTAGAATTGAATGATTAAACTGGAAAAAGAAGGTTTTCTAGGCGAAATCCAAACATGAAAATGGCCTTATGTGAAAATTGTTTAGCTGGCAAGGCAACTAGAAAACCTTTCGGTTCAGAAACCAAAGTTGAAAATCCATTGGATTTGGTCCATTCTGATATACACAGTCCTATGAGTGTGAGGGTAAGGCACGGAGCTTGGTACTTCATTACCTTAACTGATAACTTTTCACGATATGATTATGTATATTTGATCTCACATAAGTCTGAAGCCCTAGAGTGTTTTAGACGGTACATGAATGAGGTAGAGAATCAAATAGAACGTAAAATTAAAGTATTACGTACTGACCGAGGTCGTGAATACTTATCTGATCAGTTCAAGGAGCTCTATGAAGAAAAGGGGATAATTAGACAACTAACTATCCCTGGCACTCCACAACAAAATGATGTATCAGAAAGAAGAAACATAACTCTTTTAGACATGGTTAGGTCGATGATGGCTCAAACAAGCTTACCTATTTCATATTGGGCTAATGCTTTATTAACAGTAGCCTTTATACATAACCGTATACCCTCAAAAGTAATTACTTCCAAACCCTATGAGTTATGGACGATACGCCAGTTAGATTTAGGTATTTTAAGACCCTGGGGGTCGGCTGCATACATTCATAATGATTCCCGTAAGTATGGGAAGTTGGGTTATAGAGGATAGGAATATATCTTTATAAGATACTTAAAAGAATCAAAAGAATATGTTTTCATTGGCGAAAAAAAAGGTGGAACAGTAACTGAAATTGAATCAAGGGATGCCGTATTTTCGGAAAGTAATTTCCTGGCAGAGGAAAGATAGTTTAAACAGTATCTCTTTATGAGACAGAACAAGGTAGTGCAGATTGATCTAATTATCCCCAATCATCTCAATATATCGATCTGAGTGGGAGATTAAAAGGCTTATAAAGGCCTTTACAAAGGCTGAGACAAAGGCAACGAAAGAGATAAGAGGTCTCTACAAGAAAGAGTGACAAGGGAAATATACCAAAGAGACGCTTCCAAATAGAGGGGGAAGCACTCATGGTCACCCCGGATGAAGATGATGAGTCACATTCTGTACATGAAGCCTTGTCATGCCCTGCCAAGAACGAATGGAAGAAGGCAATGGAAGAAGAGATTGATTCAATGAGAAAGAATCAAGTATGGGAATTCGTTGATCTACCAAAAGGTCGAAAGGCCATTGGGAACATGTGGGTTCTCAAGATAAAAAGAAAAGCGGATGGATCAATTGATAAGTACAAGGCACGTCTGGTAGCGAAGTTGTGACACTCCTTAATCTTTACCTTTAGCTTCATTAAATATCTATTTGGAAGCACCTTTAGGCCTTTAGTGACTTAGAGTAACCAAAGAGTGAAAAATAAAATTTTCAAGTTTAAGGTTACTATTCACGTCACTATTCATAGATTTTTGGGCCAACTTTGAAAATTCATAACTAATTGTAGAAAAATCGAAATTGAGTGCTTCCAGTTTCTATTTGAAGCTTGTAAGTTCCTTTATAAG
>JANTPZ010153452.1:26170-55011 GCA_025593235.1 Vachellia pachyceras | reverse complement strand
TTCATTCCATTAGTTTTACTTGCAGAAATTTGAATCTTCTTCTTCCTTCATTTATTCCGTTAGTTTACTGCCAAAAACAAGACCATAGCTCAGGTACAAAAAATCATTAGCAACAGAGAATCAAAAAGAAATGAACTATAGCACTTTTCAGAATTGAAGTCGAATGCTAATGCTTTCTGTGAGTAATTTTATCAAACACCTAACATGCATCAGGAAGATAGAAGCTTTTTTGGTTGAATTTAGAGTGGCTATTTCCAAATGAAGACAAGAACAGAGCGATAAACTTAGTCATATGAATTTTGGTCGAAAATGAGTTGTCATCACCAGAAGTGCGATCTCCATCCTTATCGCCGCCGCCACCGTCGTCTTCGTCATCGTTGTCGTCGTCTAGATCGTCCTCGGTGTCTACGTTATCGCCATCGCCACCTTCGCTCTCATCCCCTTCTTTACCAATATCCTCGGTGAATGCCTCGATGGCCAAGGCACCGAGTGCTCCCAGCATTGTCCTCTTCCATGAATCAGCTACGGCTGGAATGGAGTTGGTTTAGCCTCCGTGGCCTTCACTCTTGTTCCGATTATTTCTCCGGCCATGTTCTTAGGCAGATTCTGGTCCAGTGAGTCCAAATCGAACTACAAATACTCAGCAGGTTTGCCGAGTCCAAATGGATCGAAGCCACGGTCTCCCACCATGGTTCCGTCGAGCGATTCCGGTGGTTTGGCACCGGGCAACCACACGAGGCGGCCTCCGGATGGTTTGGTGTTGAACGAGGCTTTTTTAGGGGGTAGGGTGGCCTTCTTCTTGATATCGAACTTGAGCAGGGCGTGGAATCTGGGAGGAGCAGAGCACGGAGGAGGGACCGAGGGTTTTGAAAATTATAGGGCACTGGCACCCTTTAGCGCCTTACCCGGTGGTAGGGCGCCAAAGGGTGCCCTTTTGACACCCTATCTCCCTTGTAGGACGCCAAAAGGTTCCCTTTTGGAGCCCTATATGACATATAGGACGCCAAAACAGAGACTTTTAGCGCCCTATCTCCGGATAGGGCGATAAAAGTCCCCTTTTGGCGCCTTATATCCTATACAGGGTGCCAAAAGGGAGCCTAAAATTTCAAAAATACCACCACCTCATTTTTTACTCCCCTTTTAAGAAAAAAGGACGCGAATTTCATTAGTAAAAACTATACTTTGTAGTAGTGATAATTTTCATGCTCAATAAGTCCCAAACCAGTGAGAAGAGTGGTGGACAAGAGGAAACCATTGAAGAATCAAAATCTCCAAGAAATCTAAGGTAAGACAAGTTCTGTTGCAATCTTTTATATATTCTTACTCCTTAGACCTTCCTCTTCACTTCTATCGGTTTATTTTCTTGGATTGAGATGGAATTTGGCTGCTGATAATTTAGTTTTTTGAGAGAGAAAATGAGAGAGAGAGGGATTTAGATCAAATAATCGGTACCAAACAACTCTATACAGGCTAAGGAGTTGATTGGTGTATAGTTTGTGTTGTTGTTAATGTATTTAGAATTTTGGATTTTCAAACCCTAGGGAAAGTGCTGTGTGTTTTTACTTGATTAGGAAATATGTTTTTGATGTTAAATAATGCATGGCAAGTGGTTTGGAATCAAGAAAATTCAACTACATGCAATGGAAGTTTGAAAAATTCCTTAGTTCCTTCACAGGTTGATTTTCAGTCAGTTCAAGAACAGTAAGAAGGAATGAGTTTTTTATGATTTTAGTGCTTCCATTGGCTTTAGAATGAAAAATTGTATAGGGTAGAAGTATGAAAGGAATTGGAAGCAATGTAATTAATTTTGACAAGTTTAAGGGCATAAGGGCACTTAAACTTCAAGAAGAGTTTTGCATAGTTTTTATTGTGTTCCAAGGCTTGATAATGGTTTGTTATTAATGTCCATTGTAGAATATTATTTGTAGGAAAATGAATTGTCAAGGGAACATTTTGGAAGAGCAAAAAGGAAAGCTTTTGAGCTCAAAGCAAAGTTAAAGGATGAAGATAGCAAAATATACTAAACTTACACTAATAGTTGCATTGATGATTGTTTGTGATTTGTGCTTTATTATATTGCAAATTTGTGATGTTTGAATATGTGATGATATGTTTCTATCATGCTTTGGCCATATGCAAAATGTTAGAAAATTTGGAATGTCACATGTTCATGCACAATCAAATTATGAATGATTGTCATGCATTTTTTGTGAATGTGTTAGTGTTTTTACTATTGGGATTTCTTTGAGATCTCATTCTTCCAAATAACCATTCTATGTTCAAACTCAAGTAAGGGCAATGACAATGCGAGGGAAGACTAAAGGAAGCTATATGTGCTCTTTTATTGTAAAGTTACCTAATGTTTAAGTTATGTACATTTTTTGAGTGTTTTGGAATTCATGTATTACATAAGCTCTTGCTTGAAAATATGTGAAGGCATGTGGATATGTGTATGATTATGTGTGAATGAGCTAGTTTGAACAAGAAAATGGTATGGTAAATAAGTAAGCATGCTTTGATAAAAGTGGAAACAAAAAAAATGGTTTAAATGTGTCCAACACCCATGATAAATTTTTCAGAAAAATAGTTCATATGGTAAGCTTTAAAAAAAGACTAAGATCACTGAAATTGGACATCTATACAGAAAGTTATGGTCTTCCAAAATTAAGAGAAAACCGGGAAAATTGAAAAATGACCATATGAACAGTGCATTTTATGTAATAAATTGTATTATTTGGGTAAGCTTTTGATCAAGTGAGTATTTTCTCCCTGTAGAGAATGGTATGAGGTTCATTTAGAAACTTGAACTGCTCAATTTCAATTTTTCTAGAATTAGTTATGAATTTTTAAAGTTGGCCCAAAAATATG
Organism: Vachellia pachyceras; assembly: GCA_025593235.1. Taxonomy (NCBI): domain Eukaryota; kingdom Viridiplantae; phylum Streptophyta; class Magnoliopsida; order Fabales; family Fabaceae; genus Vachellia; species Vachellia pachyceras. The sequence goes on along the minus strand of JANTPZ010153452.1, from coordinate 52,143 downwards.
AATTTTAACCAAATGAATAGTAACTCGTGACAAGCTTTGGAATTTCATCTCTTTAGCTTATTTTGAGTAAATGAAAGTATTTGAGAGGTTCAATAATGGTCTCTAATAAAGATAATAACTAAAAGTGAGGTGTTGGACTATTCAATCAAACATCTAACTTAAGCTGAATGCATTAAGATTACAATTAAACCCTTTCATGTTGCCTTGAATCCGCTTCTAGAACCTTGTATGCTTGGGTCCAGTTTTTGAATGGATGTATCGACGAGTCTTGAATTTTATAACATAACTAAATTTTTGAATGAAAGTACTTTCAACGGAGACCTTTTTATCGCTGCTAATACTTTCAAATTATAAAAAAACAATTAATTTAGGGACCATTCGGGGTAGTGCTGAGTTTTTTGTTTTTGGTTTTAAAATGCAATTTTAAAAACAAAACGTGTTCGGTAAAAATGGGGTTAAGTTGGTTTTTAACACTATTTCAAAACAGATTTTATTCAGATCTTAAGACCAAAAAAATAGGTTTTGAGATTTTGGGTTTGTTTTGAAAAATTTATTCTACCACCTTTCCCCTTTTACCCTAATCGGAGGCTTCAAAAATGGTTTCTCCGAAGGATTCTCACTCCAATTCCAATCGTTTCCCTTTAACTCAAAGCTATTACTCTACTACCACTTCCGCCAACAATTCTTCATCCAAAATCCGGCGACACACTGGAAGGTCTATGCGACCCGTACGCTCTAATTTCCTCCAGGATGACAATAGCTACTCGTTCACCACGGTAACCGAGAAATCTAATTGCCTGTCGGAAACAATGACCGATTCAGTCATGGACCTCAAGCTCAGCGAGCTCGCATCGAAGAACAACAAGTCTGCGAAATCTTCTGCTACAGAGGAGGAGTTGATTGATATTTCTCAAGCTTTCAATGATTTCTCGGCTTGTAGCAGCGATATTTCCGGGGAGTTACAGAGGTTGGTGAGTTTGCCGTCGCCAGAAAATATGTTGAAGAGCGATGGCTGTGGTGAAGTAGAGCCAGACTCGTGCTTGGGATTGTTCTGAGATTTTAGGTTTGTTTTGAAAAATTTATTCCGCTCCCCTCTCTTCTCTAATCAACAACTTGAAGAAAATCATGGTTAGCTTTCTTCTTCTCTCTTTTTTTATTTCTCTGAAAAATTTTAATTCAATCAAATTGAAAACCAACAAAACCAAAAACCAAAAATTAAAAACAAAAACTAGTTTCAGTTTTTCAAAATTTTAAAACTTAAAACTCAAAACTATCCCGAACGGGGCCTTAGTGATTGCCACATCGTTACCGCACTATCAGAAAAATACCATTTAGCGATGGACGTCGCTAAATGGAAATTTTTTGATGGAAAATAGCCATTTAGCAATAGATTTTTCTATTGTTAAATAACATTTTTCTGGTAGTGCCGGTGACTGACGACTGCCACATCACCACCATTCCTTACACACCACGTGCCACCACACATATGCCACCTTACCTATGCCACATGCCACCACCTCGCACTGCCACGTATCACTAGTTAATAAATCTGAAAGTTTGCCTCTCCATGAATCGAACTTCTAACCCTTTGAGGGTGCACGTGAGTCTTTGTTCCGTTAAACTGCAATGACTTTGCATACTTTAAACTCATATTTAAATATATATATATATATAATATTTTGCAACATAATAAATTATAGACATTTATATATACACATTTATGTATATATATTTATACATGAATATATTATACAATGTATATATATATAATATTATTATAAACTAAAAGTAAATTGGATGATACTTTTATTTTATATAGAGTATATTTTTAATTAAATAATAAATTTATATGCTTATATAATTATTAATTTCATAATTTTTATGTTAAAAATATTATTTTTACTACAAAAATTTACAAATAAAATAAATATTAAATTTATTGCTTTTAGTGGCAGCACAAAAAGGCACCTCTAAAAGTCTTGCATTTGGTAGTGACTCAAAAAAGTCGTGGTTACTGCTGAAAGTGTGGTCTTCGACAGTGACAAAAAAAAGTCACCGCTAAAAATGTCACCTTTAACAATGATAGAAAAAGTTGCCACTAAAAGTCACCGATGGTGACAAAAAAAGTCGTCGCTGAAAGTTTTGCCTTCAACTGTGACATGAAAAAGTTGCCACTGAAAGTGTAACATTTTTAAGTCACCGCCAAGAGTAGGACTTTCAACTGCGAATTTTTCTGTCATCGCTAAAAATCACTTTGTTGAGTGTCCACATATAAGAAATGAGCATAGAAAAGACAAAAAAAATAAATAAATGGATGAAAATGTTATAATGTATCAACACAGTGTGCAATATAAAGTTATATAGTAAAGGTTAAAAGGATAAGGACAAATATACAAATGGCACATATAGCAATCAGCTAAAAATATCTTTTATTATATTGGGGGGCTAGAGGCCTCTTAATCAAATAGGTCGTGTCGTCGTCATCACTATGTAGAGCCCAAATTTCTAGGATGAACATTAAGACTCGGTCTCAACCAAATGAAACACTAAGGTACAAGGGGTTTGATTAATCTATCTGCCAATTGATCATGTGAAGAAATAACAAGGTGCAAAAAGTAATATTCATGTTTTTGATATCTAGATGAAAAGGTTAAACAAGTAGCTAAAGATAAATCAAGGGTTCGAGGATGAAAGGAAAGGAAAGGAAAGGAAAGGAAATGTGAAAATGTCATGTTGTTAAATGTAAGGAAATTAAGGGTAAAATGGTCATTTTAAAAAAGTAAGGGACTAAGTGTCAATTTGAAAATTCAAGGATCCAAGGGTCATTTTAAAAATGGGACTAAAGTGGAATTTTTGAAATTTGAGGGACCAAATTGCCATTTATTAAATTTAAGGGCATTTTAGTAAATAAGGAAAAATCAAAGTGTATTGTAGTAAAAGTTTAACCAAACTATGAAAAATTTTTACAAATCCCTAAAAAATAGAGAAAAATTCATTGATCAATAATTGAAGCTCAGTTCAAGTCAGAATGACAAAAATAGCCTTTACGGGAATTTTAAATGTTATTTATTAATACTTGAATATTTAGTAAATTATTAATTAAATATAATAATATAAAATATCCAAAGGCCTTAGATATTTGATCTCAGACCAAGGGAAAATAGCTTTAAAATTCTAGTATTTTATAATAGTGAAAATTCTATGTATCTGGGGCCATTTACGATATTATGGTAAAAATCACCAAAATGACCATACTTGTGATTAGATAATTATTTAATATTTGCTGATTAAGGGACTTTTAACTAAATATAATTATTTAAATTATCAAGAGGACTCAAATAATTAATTAAGAAGTGGAGAAAAATATCTTAAGAATTATGCAAATTTATAAAATTGGTTTCAGGTTAACATCATAAGTACTTTACCTGAATGGAAAGAAAAGGCAGTAAACCCCAGAATTAGGGGTTTTATAAGAAATTGTCAAAAGAGCATTTCTGAAAAGAGATTGAAGTTAAGAAAAATAATAAAGTGATCTCCTAATTAATGAGAATTTCTAATGATTATACACTGATCAAGTGATATTGAAGTTCCTGAAAAATATTTTTTGGAGGATGGTTTCGATTAAAAGAACCATAAAGTAGCCAAAGTCTAAAAAAATGAGATGAAGGGGCTAAGAATAACCCACATGGAATCATCTTATTTTAAAAGTAAAGAGAAGTTTACTTTGCCGTGTCCAAGTGGGCCCCATACATCATAACAATTGACTTTTTAAAGCCTTCAAGACACCCCAAGAGGCCATAAGAGTTGGCCATATGTAGAAAAAGGAGAAAGAGGGATGAGTTTGGGAAGAGGAGGTGGAGAAGAGAAGAAATCAAGCTAAAAATACAAGAAAAGTTCAGGTTGTGGCTTGAAATCTTCCATAAATTCAAGTTTCTAGCATCAATCTTCCATATAATCTCATTAGTTTTCTGTAAATGGTGTTCTTGAAGTGAAGATGAAGAGCACCTAGAGGTTCTAGTGAGAGAAAGTGAAGAAAAAATCAAATTGAAAAAGGTAAGCTTCAAAATCCAACTCTATTAATTATTTTGAGCTTGTGATTGTTTGATTGCTGTTTGAATTTTAGAAAGATGAACCCTAAGGCATTGTTTGGTTGGGGGTTTTTGGAGGGGAGGATAGGTAAGGGGTGTAATGTGATAAGTGTGCTTGGTTGAGAAGAATGAAGGGAAGGTGAGATGCCAATTTTTGTCTTCTTCCTCACCCCTCATTTCCTCTCTCTAACCCCCAAAACTCGGGGATTTTTTGGAGGATGAGAAGATTGGTGTTCAAATCTGACTAAATTACCCTTGCTAATTTTACACTATTCCATTGCTTGAATGAAGGTAAAGAGGCTCCTCTTCTTCTCCCGAAGCCAACGAGGCATTCAAAATGTTGAGCCAGAAGTATAGGGAGAAGATGGAAGAGATGTTGAGCCCCAAATTGTTCACTTAGTGTACTTGCTTTCCTATACTACTCTTTGCTTTTTGGCATGCCACTAGCTAAAAAAAATCTTTTATGCATATTTGTGAAGGGAAGGTTAGTCATTGCATAAAATATATTACAATGTGTTGTAAGCATTGAGTTGTGCAAAGAGCCTACAAGTTCCAAGTGGAATAAAAAAGATTCAAGTTCAAGGAAAGCCCTATATAAGAGCTAGCAAAGTCTATTTTGATTGTTATTTATGTTTGTTGCCATGATGACTAAATTAACAAAGTTATTTGAAGTCTGATAAAAATCAACATCAAACAAAGGGAAAACACAATTGACCTTAGCCAAAACTCTCCGCTTCATATGATCAAGAGTGATTCATTAAGCTTTTTTGCAGATGACATGGCAGACAAATAAAGGTAGAGCAAAAGAGAATAGTGAAGACAGAGAGATATCAATCTATATACTAAAATCTTTTCCACCAAGTGGCTTACCTGATCCATGGCTCCATCTCGGCTTCAAACACAATTTACTATTCCTAAGCATTACCGCGGCTATTTGTTCACTACCATTGGGCTCCGTGCATGTGATCATTAAATGCCTGCTTGCCCTGCCATCACAATATGAAAAGACAAAAGGATGACCACTTTTACTTTTTCGAGAACTGTGCACAATTGCTTTCCCATTCCCATCTGATTTATCTATACAAAACTGTCTTCGTTCGTTCATATCCTTTAAACCCCTTCCACCAAAATTTTTAAATTTCAAACCTCTTGCGATTTTCATTCGCACTGCCTAAAACCTTCGTTCATACTAAAGAGATCCCGCTCTGACTCTCTCTCATGTTTCAAATCCTCATTCCCCTCTCCCTTTTGGTTGCGTTGTAGTTGAGAGCCAAGAAGTGAGATATTTTTTGGTGTTCACGGCCTTGCCTAGGGTGCCTCTTGTGGCTGTGATTTTCTATGGTGCCAGTAGGTGAAGGAATCTGATGAAATCGGAAGAAGCGAGAATAGAGCTACGAGAAACTCAAGTCAAGAGTAGACAATAATGCTATTGATTCTGATTTTGTTCCACCAAAAGAAGTGTAAATATAGATGAATCCCTTAAAACAAAGCCAAAATTTGTCTTAATCATCTTCGAATTCCTCTCCTTCTTCTTCTCGTCTGCATCCTCATCGTGGATCCATTTGCATTCGGTTCTATTCATTGTCACTTCTTCCTCACCGGCTTCCTCTTGTTCTCCTTCTGATCAATGAGTTACTCTCTTCTTTTGATCTTTCTTATTCGTTTTTCAGCGCTGAGAGCTTTTGAAACCAGATTTCTATTGTTTCTTTTTTGCTTATGTCAGATCTCATGTCATTAGCATCCTTAAACCATGCTATTAGTGCTATCTTTTAGTCTAATCCAAGCCGTACGTGTATATTAGGTTTTTGCTTCTTACTTTTTTTAATTATTTCTTGTGGGTCTCAATTGTTTGTTCATTTGCGTTGTACACACGACTTGCGCATCAATTATGATTTTAGCTTTGGTTTTTTGTTTTTGCAAGTATGATGGGCTCTTCTTATCGATGCTACCATTGTGTATCCTTTTAATTTCTCCTCAAGAATTGAGGTTTTGGGTTATTTGATTATCCCGCTATTCCGCATTTCGGATTCACTTACGACTTCTTTGTTTTCCCGTGCACTCTCACCTTCCCTACCTCCTTCTCATACAGAAGATTATAATCCTATTTGTTTTCTTAAGTCATATGACTTATAGAGTGATTGTCGCGATTAATTGGAAGCGATATCATTCTTGTACACACCCTTTGCACATATGGATTGTGGTGAGTTCCTCCAGTATGCTATGCTGTTCAACTTTTTATTCAAAGTTTATGGAAGTTTGTCATCATAATGCCATGTTGTTTATTTCATCATTCAGGTTGACTACTCTACTGTGTTTATCTTTCGGTTGATGATGTCATCATTTAGGCTTTCTATTCAAAGTTTATGGAAGTTTTGTCATATGACTTATAAAGTGATTGTCATGATAATACCATGCTGTTCGGCTTTCCCTTCCCTTTCTTATTTATTTTTGTTTTCTTCCCCACTTGTCCCATCTTCAGTTTGTACATTGGAAGAAACTCAGAGCGAATTTTTGCGAGGAATTTATCTTAGACCTATTGTGTCTCCATTGCATTTACTGTATTTATCTTGCAATCAGTCTCTTAGCTTCTTGAACTACTTAGCTTATTTGCCTCCAATGAATAGAGCTACATACATGAATGCTCAGTGCTTAGACATGATCACCAGTATAGCATGACAATTGGGGAAACTTTCTTTTGGATTATTTTGAACTTCACTATCGACAAGTTGCTTTGATCGGTGTTTAAAACATTTTAATAGGGGGTGTATTAAGCATCCATGTATATTTCCATGCATGCCAGTATATACGAGCTCCCAAGGGGCGAAGCCAGTATAGTTTTGGTTGTGGAGTCAAGTCATTTAGCTGAGTAGCTGGTATAAGTTGATTCCATTTTTTTTAAAAAATATTACAAATGAATAATGACATTTGCATAAGTTCTATTATTCTTGACATATGGGTTAGTCATTTTTTATGATCTTTACAATAGATCCTCTGGCAATCGATGTGTGAAATAATTTATGATTGATTATTGTTTCACAAGAGTGACAACTGTATAAAAATGACTACATAAAGCTAATTTCACCCAGACATGATTGTTTTAAAATTGACTGACTAGTTGGAGAACATGAGCTGTTGAGATGACTTCCTTTGAACAAGAAGATCCAAACGTTGTACGCTGGGGCCTGTAGCTATTTGATGTTAGTCCGTATTTTGATTGTAGATATTGTGGTGCTATTACTCGATCAATATAATGCAGATCATGGGCATACTTTAGGGAAGAGGACTATAATAATGATTTTGCCAACATAGAAAATGATTAATTAATGGTACATGCTCTTCAACCGCAATTTTCACAACTTGGAATGACTGAAGCATCTTAATTCATTGCAAGAGTGGCTTAATCATCCAACGGTTACCTATTTCCTTGGTATATTTTATATCTAGGAATGTCATTATGGTTTCCTTTTAAACTACTGGGTCTTATACACTACTAATTTGCTTTATGTTTATTTTGTCTAAAATTTATAGAACAATAAGATGATCGGAAGACAATTTCCCATGCCTGAATAACGAGTAAGCCTTACCTATGTTATATGTGGCTTTATTAGATTACTAAGTCGTACACAAGATTACTGTTATTCCCTCTTCATTTCATGGATGTTTCATATACAGCATGTATTGGAGTACAACTATAATTATGTTCTTGGGCTTAGTAATCTAATCATTACAATTACTTTCCCCTATCTCCCTAGGTTCTGGTGGACATGATCCGAGTGCCTGATTGGGCATTTGAAGCTGCTAGTCAAGAAACAAGAGGTATGGGCCAAGATGCTGGTGCATATCATCCTGGACTTTACCTAACCCTAGCTCTGGTCATTTTATCTGATGTTTCGAAAACATCTTATTTTATATTCAAAATTTGTGTAAAGCAGTGGGATGTTACTTTGCTCTAAACACAGTGAACTTGATGACAAATGATCATGAATATATTCTACTACTTAAATTTTCTTCATGAAATTGTCATACTATGTGAATAGGCCTAATGGTGTAGCATAGTGAGGTTTAGCTACTCGGCAAATTCTTGCAGGACAGGAAATTGCCACGTGGAGAAATTGAGGAGGCTGAAGGAAATTTGTGATGGCAGAAGAATTGGACCCTGGGATAACCATCTCGGCTTCTGCCTTTGGGGGATAACCATCTTAGCTTCTGCATTAGGGACCCTGGAATATATTTTTTTCAATGTGTTTGCAGTGTAGCTGCTTTTGCGGCATGTCAGAAGTTGGACCAATTTGGTTACTCATTTAATTAGTCAGTTGACTTAGTTCATTGAAGGGTCTGATGATGGGAACTATATTATTAAGTGAGATACATATTCTTTTGATGATTTAATCAGATACCATTGTCAAGTCCAGAAATAGCTGGAATAGAGATTTTGGAATGTGATGTATACCCATTTATGACGCACGGAAGAGCTAGCTCTATGAAATTCCTTTTTATGGGTAGCTGAAAGCATCAGTCCTTGAAGGTACTCATTCATGTACTGATCTCTTAAAAGAAAGGAGTGGGCTGACACTTCAGAATCAGGATTACCAATTGCATGCAAATGATGGCAAATGCAATGATCTTTCTAAAATTGATAATGAGAGTGACATGGGAGCTAAGCAAAAATCATCATCAAAAGAACATTGGCAAAGTAAGAATTTTTCAACCTCTAAGAGAAATATGGTTTACTCATTCAACGTGCAAGATATACCAAACTTGCATAAAACCCAGAAATTATATTAACCTGACATTTCCAGAAGTTATTGTGAGCTTTCATCTTCATGAGGAAAATTGCCCCTAACATTTCTCTATTTGTTGGGTGTATGGAGCTTGGTAAAATATTCAACGCTTACTTTGACTATGTTTATTCATGCTTAATGCTTATTATAACATTTTTGTCTTTTCACTCTTTTTCATAGTATCTTGGATATCATTTGTATTTGAACTTGTAACAAACTTATTTGGATTGAATTCTTTCTATTTTCTCCTTTATATTCAATTTTTTAGATCTTATCGGATTGGGAAAAAACAAAAGCACAAAATTTGTTAAAGTTTGGTCACTCAGCATACAAGTGTAGGAAAAAAATTGGATAAGCTTAACACCACCTTTATGATAGATTTAAAATTTTTGCAGAACATATGTAACAATTACGAATTACAAGCTTCCCGTGCAATGCACGGGGGATCACTTCTAGTTGGTTATAAACATGAATGAAAAAGGTTATATAAAAGAGGACATATTAATAAACTACATCATCTCAACCATTAGATTGAATGTTTTGTGATGAAACATGTATATACAAAAAATGTATCTATTTAATGGAGAGGGAAGATAAAGGAATGCTAAGTATCTGAACCCTACTTGAATGTAGTAGTGGTAAAATGGGTTGGACCTGCCAACCCTTTTTTTAGGCGGGTTAGCCAGCCCAATAGGAGGCGGATTATCTCAACCTGCCCCATTGAACCCGTGGGTTAGGATGGGCTAACCCGCGGGTTAGTGGGTTGGCCCATTTTTTTTTATTTTTTCCTAAAAGTGGAAATGGAAGCAGAAAGAAAACGCATTATGCAGGCGCAGCTCGGTAGCTGGCACTCCTCTGTCCTCTTAGTCTCATCCTCTGGTACAGTGGTTCGGCATACCCCTAACCCTAATATTCACTCACTCGTCGTTGTCAGTCTTCACTCATCACTCTCACTCCCTACCTGAGCTCCCTCCTTCCCCGAGGCCCTGACACTCAGACAGGCGACACCGCAACGGAGACCCAGACTCCCAGAGTCGTTTTCCATCAGATCGGAGACCATCGGCTGCTGTTAGGGACTCAGGGCTACTGGTTTTTACGAATTTCGGTGGCTCGCTCGCTGATTCGCACATCTCTTCTAGCTCCCAGACCAGACCAATCTCCGTCCGACTTTTCTCTCCTGATCTCCTCTCAAACTCCTAGTCGTAGCAGCGTATGTGGTGAGGGGTAAGCATCTAGATTCTAACTTGTTAATCTCGACTGATCTGTCTCCGTGTGCCCCCTGTCTCGAGTCTCGACTGATCTAGTGATATGCCTCCGTCTGTATTTTTTCCTTGTACAGGTTGTTCTGCTTTTGCCAGACTGCCTCAGCCTCGAGTCTCGACAAGTATTGTTTTTCTTACTCAAAATATTCTTATAATATGTTCATACATCAACAAAAATTCTGTCTTGTTTTGTCATGTGTTCATTGCCTCTGTCATGTGTTCAAGGTGAAAGGAGTAGGGAAGTTTGCAAGTGTTCTTGTCTCGTTGATTTAGGCAGGTATTGTTTTTCTTACCCGAAGCTGCAACAACTGCTTGTATGTTACTCTAATACTCTCTATTGAACTGATTTCCTTGCCTTTTCTCTTGTAAGCTTTGATTTTCTTTTGTGCTACTGGAAGTAATGTTTTTGTTTCTATATCAAATGCACATTCTTTTTGTGCTACATGTGAGCTTGTAAGCTTTGATTCCAATCTCATCTCCAAAATCAAAATCAAATGTAATGTGTTTGTTCACTATGTTAATTCAGCAACACTTGGTTCAAGTGGTTGAATCATTGAATTACACTATTGTTTCACTAAACTACACAGAGACAATAGCTTTCTTGTTTAAATATCAAAAGGATCTGATAGTCATTTAGACTAAAGATCCTTTAGTTCACATAAAAATGCCTAGTATTATAAGACCAAACAGAATGATACATTTAGCCTCTCAATTCAACGCCATTCATTTCTTTATATTATGAAGCCAGAGTCTGCTTTTGAATTTGCACTGTTCTCTTTGAGTAACCATGAATCCATGATGATGCATCCACACCATTCATTTCTTCTCCCCAGAAAAGAAAAGCATCCAAAAGTTTCTCTTGTGAATCTATTCCAATGCAGTAAGCAAGTTTGAAGCTGATTAGCATATATGTTTTTTGTGGCCTTTTATTTGTTAAATCCATGATGTTGGTAGATCTGTTCCAAATCATGGCACAATCTTAGTTTGCTAGGTGGATGGCTATTGCTTGCCCTTCCCAACTTGATGGTAGGTTTCAGCCTTCCCAATTGACTTGCTGTAATTAGGAAAATTAAAATAATACTTGCCAATTTCCAATTTTCCATAAATGTTTCTGTTTGGAAGTAATGTTTTTGTTTCTATAAATGTTTCTGCTATATGCTTTTGGATAGAATATGTGATTCAAGTGCTTTATATGTTACTATTATAGTATAAAAGTGTTATATTGAATCCTTATATGTTCATTGCTGAATATTCACATATCTAATTTTTATAAACATCTTTGTATGTTTATTACTTATGAAGTAAAAAGACGATATGGCCAATGCGGATAATCAATCTACACAACTTGAACTGTCTATAGACCAAGACATGTTAAGTAAGAAGGCAAAGAAAATCACATTTGACGTTTGGAAGCATTTACTAAAATTGGAATAGTGGATGGCAAAGAAAAGGCTAAATGTAACGGGTGTGGAAAAAATATACTGTGGGAGGTAAGGATTATGGGATTTCAACTCTTCGACGTCATATTAACACATGTATTTCACTTCCAAAATATAAGGATGTTGGTGCTATGATGTTATACCATACTGGGAATGTTAGAGCTAGAAAAATTGACCATAACAAAGTTCGAGACATGGTTGCTTATGCTATCATTAAAAACAATCTCCCCTATTCTTTTGTTGAGTATGAGGCAATAAGAGATTTACGTTCCTATTTGAATCCTAAAAACAGCTGTGATGGATGTTTGGAATTTCTATTTAAACCAGAAAGAGATCCTAAAAAAAAAGATAGTGATGAGTCCTGGTAGAATTAGTTTAACTGCTGATTGTTGGACTTTAATAACTACTGCTCACTTTGTGGATGAGAAATGGACTTTAAATAGCAAAATAATTGCATTCTCTAAAATGGAACCTTCTCACTCTGGGGTTGCATTGGCTAAAAGGGCACATGATATATTGATAGACTAGGGGATTGATAAGAAAATATTTTCAATTACTCTAGATAATGCTTCTGCAAATGATAGCATGCAAAATTTACTAAAACAACAATTGAATTTGGCCGATAGCTTGATATGTAAAGGGGAGTTTTTCCATGTGAGGTGTTGTGCCCACATCTTGAATCTCATAGTTAACAATGACTTGAAAGTAATGGAAAATGCCATTCACAAGATTAGAGAGAGTATTAGATATGTAAGGCAATTAGAGGCAGGGATGATATTAGATATGTAAGGCAATTAGAGGCAGGGATGATAAGTTTCAAGAAATGTGTTGAACAAGTTGGGGGTGTTGACACTGCAATGGGATTGAAATTAGATGTCTCAACTAGATGGAATTAGATATCATCATGTTTTTGCTACCTTGGCCTTCAGCGATTCTAATTTTCATCACTGTCCAACAAATGAAGAGTGGTCTAGAGCAGAGGTAATGTGCTCATTATTGAAGCCATTTGCAGCAATTACAAATTTCATTTCTGGTTCAACATATCCCACCTCTAACATGTACTTCTCACAAATATCAAAAATTGAGTTGCTCATGAAAACACATGTGCATTATGATGATCCTATTATTCAAGACATGGCTATGAGAATGCTTGAAAAGTTTGATAAATACTGGAGTGATTATAGTATCATTTTTGCAATTGCAATTATCCTTGATCCTCGCATGAAGCTAGATATCATAAAGTTTACATTTGCAAAATTTGATCCAGCAACTTGTTCTGAGAAGGTTGAGCAAATTAGGAGCAAATTGTATTGTGTTTTTTATGAGTATAAAGATGTGGGCAATTTTGTACCGTCATCTTCAACTTTTCATGGAGATGAAGCAAGTTGTTCCTATTTATCTGTATTGGATAGACCCACACTTACTGCCAATGTCTCCATAGACGATGAATGCAACTACATGGAAGCTTTTGATGTAAGTTTTAAATTTCTAAATAGTTTTAATGTCATATTTTAATTTTATTTTCATTGACATTTAGTCATTTACTAACTTATCATATTATGTAGGATTATATCACATTTAGGAGTCAAAACACAACACTAGTGGAAAAGTCCGAGATGGCATGTGATATTCTTATTTAGAAGAAAGCACACTTGATCATAGATTATCTGCAAGATTTAATATTTTAGAATATTGGAGGAGCAACTCAGCTAGATTTCCTTGTCTTTCCAAGATGGCATGTGATATTCTGAGCATTTCGATTACTACTGTTGCTAATGAATCAACTTTTAGCATTGGTTCATGAGTTCTCACTAAGTATCGAAGTTGTCTTCTTCCAACTAATGTTCAAGCTCTTATTTGTACTCGCAATTGGCTTCTTGGTTTTCCATGGACTGATATTTACATTTTTATCTCATTAACATGATTTTCTTTTTATAAAGTGCAATTGATTTAACACTTAATTTTTATTGTGTGTGGATATGACATTGGCAGATATAGAAGATCTTGAGGAAGAGGAAAAGGGACCTTTGACTTTAACACTTTCAGATAAAGCTTCAAAGTTATCATTGAAGATAATTAGATCTTTGTTAACAATTAATCTTATATTTTATTGGGATTCTACTTGTAAATTTTAAAGGCATGTTAGTTAATTATTTATTCCATGAAAAGCCATAAACTAAATGACCACTTTGAAAATACTGGGCTGAAAAAAAATGGACCGAAAGAAAAGCCATAAACGAATGGCCAACCATGGGCTTTAAAAAAAGTTATTTTTTATATTTTTTAAAAAATAAATGTTTGGCGTCATATACAGTGCGGGTTGCAGAAGGACATGTTGGCGGGCCGGCCCGTCGTTATTTCCGCATTTCAAGTGAGGGAAAAAAAGTAAGGGAAAACTCTGCTATTTCCCCAAAATAAAGACCATGCCCCCGTTATTCTTTTCGTCGTCGTAAAGATTACTGGGAACTCAGATTCCCTCTGCTCTCCGGCTCAGGAACCAAACCGGATTTTCAATTGAATTTGAAAGTTGGGTCGACGGTTTCCATTCCCTTTTCCATCAAGCTCTAATCCAGATATCGGATGAATGGTTTTTGAGATTCTAGGGTTTTAGATTGGGTGACGAAGACGATGGCTGACACCAACGGCATCAGCAGCAGCAGTAACAACAACAACAACAACCATCACCACCACCACCATCAACAAGATCTCAGCCTGTACTTCTTGGAGTTGTGTCGCCAAGGCTCAACTCAAGGTCCGTGCGACATGGACGAGGACGAGGAGGCACCGACGGAACTGAATCCCATTAACAGCTCTGGAGGCTTTCTTGTAGTGTTCCCAGATAAGCTCTCTATTAAATACACCGGTGTTAACCTTCATGGCCACGACGTTGGTGTGATTCAAGCGAACAAGCCCGCTCCCACGAAGCGCCTCGTCTACTATTTTGAAATCTATGTGAAGGATGCTGGAACTAAGGGTCACGTGGCAATTGGGTTTACTAGTAAGGGCTTCAAGATGCGAAGGCAACCAGGGTAAGGGTTTTGTTTCTCCTGTGATGTTTCGCTCTGGTTAATTGGTGGCGTTGGGAAATGGGCTCGGCGAAAACGGTTGATGAATTGTCTTACTAGAAGAATGGTTTGCTTGTAGATGGTTCGGCAAATTTTCTGCTTTTTCATAGGGAAACTTATTAAGACCGAATAGTAGATCATGTTGCTTTCGGTTCGTCGAGTTGCATTGGAAGATGCAACTCTTGGTACTTCTTTGAATTTTTTTTTTTTTGAGGAAACGGAGCAATTTTCGCAAGAGAAGACTGAAGAAATCGATGTAGTAGAGATAGTAACTGTGAAATCTAGAATCTTATTTCTCACCATCATCCAGGAGCATATTTTATAGTAAGGATACATATGCCTATTTCAATAAAGCTTTATGCGGTAAAATCTAGTCTCTTGAAATTAACTAAGTGCTTTTGCATAGAAATCTCGTTATATTTCTTTCGAAAAGGTATGTGTGCAAGAGAAATATTATGATCTATTTTCTGTGCAACCTGAAGGATGAATCATGAACGTAATACTTTTTGTGTATATAACTTTTATTCTGAAGCATGACATTAAATTTCCTCAATTATCTGGTAACCCTTTCATTATATTATGCTCTTCTGCATTGTGTGAGTTAAGATACCATATTCTGCATCTTCATTGTAATGGGGGTCCTAAATAGGGAGTTTAATCTTATCCTACGTTTTGCCATCAATATTTTAGATCTTTTAAGCAAAATCAGAACAGTAGACAGTGAATGCATGAGACAGTCAAGCTACATCATATCTTAAGTGTTCCTAGCATGAAATTCTTGAATCAGTTTCTTAAAGGCTTCACCTTTCCAGTTCCTCTGCATTTTTTAGAGTAATATTTCTCTAACATTATGTGCATAGCTGATACTGCAGCTTACATTACGCAGACATGGAACTTCCCTTTGGTATAAGTGCTAATGTATTCATATAGAAATGCTATAATGCTATTTTCTTTTGACCAACATGACATTGCATTGATTGGCGCCTAAAACTAGAGAATTTGGCTGAAGATAATATAAAAAAAAAAAAGAGGCAACAAATTTTTATTGCATTTTATGGATCATTTGAATTGATGGAATTTTAATCTGTTGAGCATGTCAGATTATTTGTATTAATTAATTGAATAATCATGCTCCCCCCCCCCTGGGGCGGGAATCTTAGGCTGTGACTAAATGGGTAGGTCTTGAGGATTTGGTTGTTACATACTTAGCCAGATTTATGATAAATGCATGCTTGTGATTTAGTAAAAGTTATCTTTGTTTGACTTTTTTTAATCCCTTTCTTATCTGTTTGGAAGCGTGATGTAAATTCACACCATGTTGCTCATAAGCCTGCAAAAATGGAAACTGAATTTGAAAACTTGCGTGAAAAATTATTAAATTTGCTAAATCCAGTATTTGTTGCATTTCATTTTGTTCATATATTCACATATAAATGTGATTTTTATTTTATCTTTTCATTTTTTTATGATAGTTGGGAGCCCAATAGTTATGGATATCATGGAGATGATGGATTTCTTTATCGTGGACCGGGGAAGGGTGAAACTTTTGGCCCAAAATTTACGTCAGGTGACAGAGTTGGTGGTGGAATTAACTATGCCACTCAAGAATTCTTTTTCACGTAAGATTTGTTCTGTGCCTCTCTGTCCAACGCCTTTATTTTCTGGTAATGAAGTATTTGTTATGCATGCTTTTTGAATTTTTCTTTAGTCAACGCCTCAATGATCTTGATTCAGAGCACTAATGGTATATCTTCCTGATAATAACAAGGCAGATCATGAGAATTATAATGGATAAAAAATACCAGCAATTGTTTATTATTTGTCTGATAAGCTGTAAAATCACTTAATGGATTCTATTTTAAATATTTGTTTTATTTAGCTTGTTTACAGTATTGTGTGCCCGCTGAAACATAAAGAAGTTTATCATTAATTTTTTTTTTACTGTGGTGATGACAGTAAAAATGGGCAAGTAGTAGGGACAGTTTACAAGGATTTGAAGGGTCCTCTTTTTCCAACCCTTGCTGTGCATAGCCAAAACGAAGAGTATGTTGTACTGCTCCCTTTAAATATTATGTATTTCTTTGCATTTATTTATTTTTATTAACATGAATATGCTTTTATTTACTTATTTATTTATTTTTTAAGTTTTCCTAGTGGAGTAGATGCCTGTGATGGTGCATGATTTTGCTACCACCTCTCATCTATTGAGGCTTGAGAATGTTCAATTCATTACAATCTAAATAATTAATGTGACTGTGAGAGTTAACCAAGAAAAAAAAACTTAATTGGAGAGGTTAACTCCAATATATGCATTAAGCTTTAGTTAATACTTTTGTTTAATTATTCTTCTGGTTGTTCTGGTCCTGTCTTTGCTGAATTTGGGGGAGGAAATCATTGCTTGGAGAAAGGCGATATAAGCATATACTAGTTTTATTTGACAGGTTCTGTTGTTTTGAAATAAAAATAATTTTCTGAGGAAAATTGTACCCCTTGCCTAGATCTGCTGATGCTACTTTCATTTAGTTCTTGTTATCCTTTTCTTTTGAGACAGATTTATCTCATATGTATACATTTCTGGACCCTTGGTTTGCTGTTACTCTTTGTTTTTCTGATGGAGAACATTCTTACAGCATGGTTTCACATATTTGAAAATTGGTTGGGATGTTTAATTTCTTTAGTGTGTGTAATGTCTATATCTGACAGGGTGCATGTAAACTTTGGGCAGAAGCCATTTGCTTTTGATTTGAAGGTAAGATGCTTTCTCGATTCCATTTTTTCTTGTTAATTTTTATTTTGTTGAACTGTATATATCTTTCCTTGCAATGATTTTTTTTTTCCAGCCTTTTTTTAATTTTATCATGCCTATAACATCTGCAAACTTTACTCTCCTGTAATCTTGCTTGCAGATTTTTTTCACTTTTGTAACATAAGAAACAATAATTGGAGATTTCAATTGTGTGAATGTCATAGAATTGTCCATCTTTTATTCCATTCTCATGCTTGTGTAAAAGTTAATTGTTGTAGAAATCAGTCAGAAAAGAAGTCTGTACCAGCACTTTTCTAGGTTGCAATCCTTAACATTAATTTTTCTTGTTTAATATCCATAATTGCTAATAATTTGGTGTTAGTTTAAATATTCAAGAAAGATGAAGCTCCAAATTGCCCCTTCATAGATTGTTAGTTGCGCCAGTTGACTAGATGTACAATGGTCCTCTAAGAGAGAATTTGCTATGCACTAGTTGACTAGTTATCTCCACAAAGCTCATTTTGTTTTGGGAATTGTTTTCTTTCTAGAAATAGTAAAGTTTAACATGAAGTTATTTGATTTTTTGAAACTTATTTGGTGTACTTGCTAATATGCCTAAATATTTCTATTAATGGATAAGGAATTTGAAGCTCAAGAAAGGATGAAGCAGCAACTGAAAATGGAGGAAATACCTATGCCATCAAATGTCAGTTATGGGTGAGATAGTATACATTTCAATATCTTTCTTGAAATATATTTTTATTACCATTACTTTCTATTCATATACGGAGTATAGTTTAGGATAAAATGCTCTCTCCATTATGAAGAGATGACTTAATTTACACCTCTCATCCTTCTATTATGAAAATCTACATTGCCCCTTTCCTGAAAGAAAAAAAGGAAAAGAAGAAAAGAAAAAAACTTATTGAAAGAAAAAACCTATTGCCAAATCCATCTTTCCCTTCCTGAAGTTTAAAAAATGTTTGTTTCACAAATTTGATGGTTTCTTGGTCAAAATGGATTTAGTTGTAAGTTGACTTTGGTCAAGGGAGGTGGGCATTGTAGTCTTCCATAATAAAGGGTCTTTCATGCAATTTGATGGTCTCTCAGGTGAGCGAGAGTTATTCACCCTTCAAATCAATGTCTAGCTATGTCTGTTTTATTAATTTCACAGGAAATTGTATATTTTTATGAGGTTTGGCAGACCTTGATAACAGTGATAGTAGTGCATTCCTGATTTGGCAAGTACCAAGTTTCTTAATCATCTTTTTTGGGAAACTCATTAAATGAATTTTGAAATTAGCTGAAATTGAAAGCACAACAAACTCACTAATAATTGTGGATAAAACTAGAAATTCTTTTTAGTTCTTTTTTTTTTTTTTATGTTCATACATATCCTTCATAGGAAGAAATTGATTGACTACCCTATAATATAGGATTCTGTGAGGATGAAATTTGGCATGACTCTTAACAAATCAGATGTGGTAGCATCCTTAGCCTTTTCTTTTCACTCTGTTATAGCTTATTTGACTTCAGAATTTTCCTATAGGTTAAAGAAGTTTAATGACTTGTATTATGTCTCTAGGCCTAAGACAGCATATTATGCCTTAGGCTGCATTCGAGCCTGGTCCCACTCCCATCCCCATTTCCAATGAGAAATTAGTAGATATGGAAAAAGAGGAAACGTATAAAAGAAACTGATGGCCTAGTAATATATGTGGAAGCCTTGGCCTTTGTTTACAGAAAACTTAATTTTTATGATGCAAACTTT
Source organism: Vachellia pachyceras (assembly GCA_025593235.1). Taxonomy (NCBI): domain Eukaryota; kingdom Viridiplantae; phylum Streptophyta; class Magnoliopsida; order Fabales; family Fabaceae; genus Vachellia; species Vachellia pachyceras. The sequence goes on along the minus strand of JANTPZ010153452.1, from coordinate 32,991 downwards.
GCACTTTGTTCTTTTATAAAGGCTGAAGTCACCCATCACTTACTGGCTATTTCATTGCTGATACTTTGAGAAGTAAAACTATCTAGTGAATAATGAATGTATCCATATTTCCTGATTTCTGTGGTACTCTGTCATCAGAATTGTTCGGTCCTACCTTCTACACTATGGCTATGAAGATACACTCAATTCATTTGATATGGCCAGTAGAAGTACTGTTCCTCCTGTATGTATAGCTCAAGAAAACGGAGATGATGGGCAAGATATAACATATGCTTTAAGTCACCGAAAGACTCTACGGCAGGTATGCTGGTATAGTGCACATTTTATTGATTGTTTGGCTTGTTTTACGGGATTTTAGTCTGAACTTCTGGTGAAGTACTTTTGCAATGAAGAGAAAGAACACGGTCTTTGCTAAATGCAATCAAGTTCCAACGTATTTTGTATTAAATCTTGAGTCTTACGGATATGCATGTTGCTTGATCCATGTCCGTTCACCCATAGTCTAACTAGGATGTATAGCTGCGAGAATAATAAGGATACATGGGATAATGGGGGGACCATTAAGAGGACTAATGGGGTTTCACGAGTTGACGATGACCCATGCTTAACAAACTAGTCACATGGTGCATGGGTCTTGGGAATGCATGGGAAGCTTGTGGTTCGTAGAGGTGTGTAGGATGAATTTAATAGGCCTATAGCTACTAGGAATGTTAAAAGGGCTTATTTGAGGCACTTGAAGAGAGTATACATAGAGGCCCAAGATTGTAATGAGGGGGCTGTAAAAATAGAAAAAGGGAAAAGGTTTGATATTATTTAACTGTGCAATCATGCAGGGGATGCAGAAGAATGTAGGTTGTCGATTGAACTTGTGAATAAATCAGAATATAATGGAGAATATAAAGCCGTTTTATCCTCTTTACTGAATGTTGGGCTTTAAAGGGAGATAAAATAAGCATAAAGTGATAATGGCTGAGATGGATGTGTGACTATAGAATAGGATTCGTAATGATAAGATTTGTGGACGAGTTGGAGTGACAGCTATTGGAGAGAAAATGGTGAAAAATTGTTTGAAGTGGTTTGGACATGTTAAGAGGAGGCCATTGGAGGCATTAATAAAGGGGGTAGATTAAGAAGTGCGGAGTCCTCTGAAAAGGGTAGAGGAAGATCGAAGCGTACTCTTAAGGAGGTTATAGAGAAAGATCTTTTGGTTAATGATCTTTCTAGAGAAATGGTCTACGATATAGTACAATGGTGCCATGTGATCTATGTAGGCAACCTTATCTATTGGGACAAGGCTTTGTTGTTATTGTGTCCTCTTTAGTGAGTGGAAAATGAGAAGATACATTCATTAATGCTCCCTTCTAGTAGGAAAGCTTCATGGAAATTCAAGAACAACTACTTAAACCTTATTAGCCCAGTTTTTTAGAGACCAGGTTCCTCTCCTCTCCTTACTCACCAAATGTCTACCTCCAGCATTTTCCTCTCCTCCTTAAAACACACTCCCACAATCTGACACTATCAGAATGGTCGTTACGCAACCATTCCAGTGTTTTGCCCATTTTCGCTTCTGTCTGCTACATCCTGATCTGCAATGGGGCCTACTGTTGCATCCTGATCTGGTTTGGGCTTTTCTCTATTAGCCCTCCTCCTATGTACCTGCCCTCAATATTTCTTGGGCTTATCATTTCCTCTTTCCGCCAGCCACACCTTTTTCTCAAGGTGAAATTTTGGAAATTGCACTTGAATCATTTCTACGTCTTCCCAGGCACTCATGTTCAGGAAGATTCTTCCATTTAACCAATAGCTGCAATTTTCCATATCTGGATTGAGGGCTACATGTTCTTCTGGCATGTGTCGCATTGTGCATTGTAGTCCAGTATATCTTTGTTCATCCCAGCCAATACACCACTGAAGACAACTTGTTGTAGGTCCTTAAATATCCAGAGCAGCCACCGATAGGTGAATCATGGAATTCTCTCGTCAGTTCCTGCCTTTTAGGAGAAGTTTTAGGAATAACCAACCTACCCTCAAAGAATAAAGCACCTGTTTTCAAGGCATATCCTTTGCAATTTCATCTTCCCATTCGGCCATCCTCTCATACTGCTACAATGATGTGACTTGCGACTCCAAGCCTGTTGCTTGTCTTGAGAACGCATATGCAGCTCAGTTGTCTTTCCTAGGTTTGTAGAATATTTCAAACTTGTACCCCATCAGTTTAGTGACCCATTTCTGTTGGTTGGGGGCAAAAATTCGTTGCTCCAGCAGGTGATTGAGTGCCTTCTTCTGATCTGTCTTGATAATGAAAGGTTGACTAGATGAGTAATGCTGCCACTTTTTAACTGCCAACACTATGGTCATAAGCTCTCTCTCATATACTGAACCTTGTTGATGCCTTGGATAATTTGTCATTGAAATAGGCTGTGGGTTGTCCCCTTCGCATCAAGACAGCACCAACTCCTTTTCTTGAAGTGTCGGCCTCCACTTCGAAAGGCAAATGGAAATCTGATACAGCAATCATAGGTGGGGTGGTCATGGCGGTTTTGATGTCCTCAAATGCCCTTTGAGTCATCTCATAACACTTGAGAGCATCCTTCTTTAGAAATTGTGTCAATGGTGCAGCTATCTTCCCATATCCTTTTATGAACTTGCGATAATATCCTGTCAAACTGAGGAACCCTCTCAGTGATTTCAAGTTTCGTGGTACTGGCCCCTGAACCATATCTGCAACTTTGAACTGATCTGCCTTTACCCCCTTTGCTGAAATAAACTAGCGGAAATATTCTGTCTGTAGTTGATCGAGGATGCATTTTTTTGGATTAATTACAAGTTGGTGCTGTTGTAAGACAGACCATGTATGGGGGCTGACGCCTGCCCAGTGCCAGAAGGTCAAGGAAGTTGCAACTTCAAGGTTGCCTGTAGATGCTCCTTGTCAGATGCAAGGACAAAAAAAATATAAGGACAAATTTTCTTAAATACCCTTTAAATATGTCAGTCATTAATGATTGGAAGGTAGTGAGAGCATTCGTTAACCTGAATGGCGTAACCTCGAACTTGTAATGGCCATCTTGAGTTTTGAAAGCTGTCTTCTGTTCATCCATGTCTTTAATTTTGATTTGATGATATCTTGACTTTAGGTCCAGCTTGGTGAAGATAGTTGTCCCTTCTAGCTCGTTCAGTAGCTCATCAATGACGGGTATGGGATATTTGTGTGGAATGGTGATGCAAATATAATTGACACAGAACCTCTAGCTCCCATCCTTCCTTTTGACCAACATTGGGCTCGAATATGGGCTGGTACTCGGTTAGATTATGCCAGCCAATAGTAACTCCTTGACCAACTTTTCGATTTCGGTCTTCTGGTTGCACCTGTATCTATAGAGACACGCGTTCACTGGTTGAGAGCCCTCCTTGATCACTATGGCATGATCTTTGGATTGCTTTGGAGGGAGTCTTGTAATGAGTTTACTGACCGTTGGAAATTCCTGCTGAATTTGAACCAGCTCAATATCTTGCTCGGTCTTCTAGGTTCTAGGTAGCTTTGACCTTTCCCAGTGATCGCAACTCAACCATTCATCCCATCCCCCTGCGTGAATTGACTTCACGATGGACCTTAAGGAGGCTTGAGAATGGGTCAGTGTTGGATGCCTTTTTAAACAAACCCACTTCTTGCCCACCTTAACCTTCATATACAGCTGACGCCAATTCATTCTCTTCTCTCCTGGCGATGCGAGCCAATTAATCCCGAGAACCATGACACTGCTCCAGTATGAGATTCACGGTGGTATCCATGGAGGTAAGTTTTTTTGTTAGACTTTGCTTGCTTCATTTGCACTTCTTCAACCACCTTCTCCAATTGCTCAACTCTGCCTTCCATTCTTGTACCAACCATAACCCAGAAAAGCCTGCTTTGATGATATCAAGAATGGTGGGATCTGTGAATAGATTAGAATATAATGGAAAATATAAAGCCATGTATCCTCTTTACTGAGTGGAAAATGTGAAGAGACATTCACTAATGCTCCGTTTTAGCAGGAAAGCTTCATGGAAATTCAAGAACTACTGAAATGAAAACATAAACCTCACTAGCCCAGTTTTTGAGAGATCAGGCACCTCTCCATTGCTAACTCACCAAATGTCTACCTCCAGCATTCTCCTCCCCTCCCTAAAACACACTCCCACAACCTAACACCGTCAGAATGGTCCGCTGCCATTCCAGCATTTTATCCATGACACTTCTGCTGCATCCTGATCTGCTATGGGCCCTGCTGTTGCATCCTGATCTGGTTTTGGCTTCTCTATTAACCCTCCTATATATCCGCCCCCAATATTTCTTGTGTTCTTTAGTCGTTCAAAGGGAACATGGAGGAATATATTGTGTCAGGGACTCAGGGTAAGGAAGAATTCTGTGTGGTCTGGGAGAGGCTTTAAGGAGTATTTTTTGTTGTTGTTCTTTCTTTCTTTCTTTCTTTTTTTGTATTTTGATGGCAGTGACTATCTTAGATAACTATATCCATGGCAGTGATGGATGAAAGTTACTGTGGATCTGTTCGCTCCAATTGCAACTTTGCTGATGATTTAGTTTTACAGCCATGAGGATTTACTTAAATGAGCTCTACTTTAATATCATATGATCTAATAATTGTGAGTTCCAATGCGCATGATCAGGGAATCGCATGCACAATGAATACTAGAAGACAGATGGATATATTTTAAATGTTTGAGCAAACTAGAACCACCCTTAAGATTCTGTCTTTAATTTGCTGTAAATATCACAATTGTAGGTAATATTCTTTATTTGAATTGTGTTATCATATTTTTTGTGGGTATTTTTGTCAAATTTTAAGGGGGTACAGGCTTCATATTATCTCAGTTTGCAATGAAGAATGTGAAAACTATAGTAATGTTGATACTTTTAGTTATCTGTAAATTAGTGATTAAACCATTCGTAATGACATGAGAATTGGAAGACTATGGCATTGCCTTTATTTTATTTTAATTGCTTTTAGATTATGCTAGGCTTTAGGCACCCTTTTGTTATTTATATTGATATTTTCTCCGGTTCTAAATATAAGCCCTTGTTTGTAGTATTTACTTTTATTTTTAGATTTTTTGGCGATGTATACGTATACTTTGTTTGTACTAGTGCTAGTTAAGGTTTTCAATTGGTTATGAATAAAAAATTCTGATTCTCCTTCAAGTCTCTGCCTCCTCACTTTCTATTATCTAACCTCATTTTCCATCATCTCCTTTTTCAGATGTTCTACTTTACTCTCTGTTACTTCTCTATTTGTTATACGTTTGTTAACTATTAATAGAGGCTGTGATATGGGAGAACAATGTCTCCATCTCTTGTATTGATTATTGAAGAATGTTTAATACACTAATCAGGGTGGGAAAATTCTTTCGAGCATCTGCATCCTTATGAATACGTGTTCCAGTAGCATTCCCCTTAATTTTGTTATTATGTTTTATCATTGCTTCACTGATTTACAACTATAATTTGTCTAATGTCTTTTCTCTTTTAATGAAGCTAATCAGAAATGGAGACATTGATGCTGCCTTTAGTAAGTTGCGTGAATGGTATCCACAGATTGTTGAGGTGGGTCGTCTTGGGCCATACAGGTTGCTTTCAGAAGTATCTGTTTATATCCTGCTTCTAACCCAATCCTTCAAATTTATTAAGTGAAGTGCTGTCAAGTCAGTCTGTTCTGGGGCATATGTGATTTATGGTTGATATTAAATGTTGAAGTGATTCGATAGAAGAGATTATCCTTGGTCATTCTATCTAATAATGTTGTCATATAATTGGTTTTTTTAATAGATAGTATTCTATTTACACTTTGCAATATCACAATTAAATAGAAGTTATGATATGCTTCGTTTCCATTGTTTGTCTATTGTTCTGTGCTTATGTTGGTTCAGGACTCTTCAACTTCATGGGAACTCATGCTTTCATGTCATTGATGAAAGAACTCATGGTTAGATGGAAATCGACTTCTTCACTTTCCTGTTCATGTACATAGAGGCAGGAAAAATATATGTTAGACAAAGTAGGAAGTAGCTACATATTTTGAGACTACTTGTGTTCGCAGTGCAAGATATGAACAAAATGAAGGAATTAAGAGATGTTAATGCTCTGAAGTTGTATTATTTTGAATTATAGAGACAAAAACGTAGTTTGAGAAAATTGAAGAGGCAGAACAAAACGAAGACTGAACATATCAAAGCTAACACCTTAATTCTCTGAATAAAATCGCTGTCTCTATAATTGAAAGGGAAAACATAATCCAAAATTCTAAGACAGTTTAAACTGTCTCACCGATCAACTGTGTTGGTGATGCTGGACAGAAAGGGGAAGGTGAGAGGAGAGGAAGAGGGGAGGGAGAAACTGGATGAATAGAGAAGGGAAGGTAGAGAGAAGAGAGGAGGCTAGGAAATGTTGATCTATTATTCAATTGTCAAAGCTGAGTGCAACTGGCAATCCTAGCTCTTTTATAGAGGCATTGGTGTATTAAAATGATAATAAAGCCTAAATCAACTCCTAATTATAATTAATGATAATTGAAATAATATGATGCAATGCTGATCTGATTTATTGATTGAAGGAGTTGTACATATATAGAAGGGAAAAACCCTAACTGAATACTAGAATCCCTATATTCTAGGTAACAATAATCCCTATATCCTAGGTAACAATAATCCCTATATCCTAGGTAACAATAGTTCAAATTTTGAATTAAATAACTGAATACATAATTAATAAATACTAAATTATCTATTATGCTAGAAACCCCAATAAAGTAGGCATTCTCCAACACTCC
>JANTPZ010153452.1:0-24439 GCA_025593235.1 Vachellia pachyceras | reverse complement strand
AAGACCTCTTTTGTTAGTCCTTTTGTGAGGATATCTGCTTGTTGCTGTTTGGTGGGAACATAGGATAAACACTCAATTCCCTCTTTACTTTTTCTCTAATAAAGTCCGGTTGATATCTGCTAATCTTCTAATGATAGATTAGCTTACCAACTAATCTTGGATTCATCCTTTGTCAACTGCTACCTCATCTTTCTTCCTTTTCTTTTGTTTGGCAGCTTCCTTATTGGTCTTCACTTTTTTCTTGCTCTTCTTGGTGCTAATATGTATTCAATAATATACTTTTGTTGGGAAACATAAACCCCTTCTTTGGATCTTGCAACTTCCATCCCTAGAAAGTACTCTTAACTTACCAAGATCTTTGACCTCAAACTCACAGTGCAGAGTTGCCTTTATTCTGTCCATTCTTACATCATTTCCAGTGACTATGATGTCATACCATAGATGACAAGAATTGGTGTGATGAAATAGTCCTTGCTTTCCTTGACTTAAGAATTTTAGAGGACCTATCAGACCAAGCTCGAGGGGGACCTTTTAACATACACATTTGATTTTTATTTGTTGAGGAAGTCATTTTTAATGTCAAGTTGCTGTAGGGGCCAATCAAGGTTAGCTGCTATAGGCAACAAGACTGATAGTGGCTTCGTTTGGAACCCGTTGAGAAAACGGACACAGATTCCTAGGTACTTTATGTGAGAGGAATTTTGTCTCGGCTTGCGTGAGAATGGGTTTTGGGGGTCAAAACGGGGTTCCTAACGGAAACCCAAACGAAGCTAGTATTTGTTTCTGCCACTTGGGCAAATGTTTCATTGTAGTCAAGAGGATATGTCTGGGTTGTCAAGAGAACCATCCGGATTATATGTTGGGGTTACACTTATTTGCATCTCACCAGTATTTTTCGTTTAGGTAAATCAACAACCTCCCATGTACCATATTTTTCTCCAACACTCATCTCCTCAAATACTACATTACATTCCTCTACTTAGGAATCTCAAGCGCTTCATACATTTTGTTTAGTACATTGACCCTGCGAAGCCTAGTAACAAAAGTACGATAATTTGGAGGGGGAGGGGGAGAGTAGTGTAAGATGTACTTCTGAATAAGATGCATGGTATCTTGTTCCTAAGGCAATGGGCATGTTCAAATCAAATCATCAATCATCCCTTGACATTTATCCGCATTCTTCCCTGCATGTTTAGGATCTACCACCAGATCAGAATCTGGTATAGCTGTGGGTATGGAAGGCTTATCTGTCTGCTTCCTTATTCTGTGAGTAGACTCTGTACTGGTCAGTATGAGTTTCATATGCCCAATTTTGACATTTGCTCATGATTTTGCATTGAGAGTTTCTTTTTCTTAGTTTGAGGGATAATGTTGGGAGTGGTTTCGGTTGTGGGTGGTGGTATAGGTTCAGGTATACATTCCAAAAGCTGAAATTCACACCAACTCTCTCTGAATTCAATACTCGATAAATTGGGTTTATTTTCAGAGGAAGTGACATCACAACTCACAAATAGCTGCTTAGAAGCATGATCATAACATGTATACTCATTTAAAGATGCAAAATAGCCCAGAAAGATGCAGTTTACAGCATGGGGATCAAATATGGATTTGGGTAAGATTGGACGAATGGCTAGCAATAAAAAACTCGAAGTGGAAGGTGGTCATCAAGGTGGGCATCAAAGTGAGTTTCACGGAGTTTATTGAGTGGAGATATGTAGGAAAGGACATGACTAGGCATTCGATTAATGAGATGAGTAGCTGTAAGAATTGTATCCCCCTAGAAATATGTCGGCACCTTACTTGTAAACATGAGAAGTGTTTATTTTTACGCTTAGCGATGCCATTTTGCTGTGGGCCATGGGGTGCTATTCTTAGCTCTAGATAGATTTGTGCGAGTGTTATTTTGGGAGGGTTGCTTTGATATGTCTAACTTAAGCATCACTCATTATTATTATGTCGAATGATCGCAGTTCACTTTTGTTTTTGCAGGATAATACATCAGCTACATGCTTTCTTCTTCATTGCCAAAAATTTATTGAATTAGTTCGGGTATATGCCTTTCTATTGTTAGTTCGCTATACTTAAAATTCTGCACATGAAAATTGCGCATAAATTTACTGTTTCCAAACGGAAGTATTTTGCCCCTCTTCATTTAATGTGAATGTCGACTGATATTTTCCATGGCTGATGCTTTATTAATTAATGTTATATATTTATATGTTCCCTTCTTTCACCAAATAAATTTAGGCCTTGTATTTTGTATAGAGTCTAAAAGATGAGTCGAGCTATTTATTTTTTCCATGTGAATAATGTTGACCTTTTTAGCTATGTATGTATTGATTTAACTTGCTTAAAATCAAGTGCCAACACCCCTTTACAAAGTTTGTTATTGAATTTGTTGTCATTTGTTGGCCCAAAAAAAATGGAATGCCCTTTTGTTCTCTTGCCTTTTCTTTTGAAGACAAGAGTTTGAATAGGTGACATTCTAAATTTCTGCACGTGACATTAGGTTGGAGCACTGGAGGAGGCTGTCAAGTATGGAAGAATAGAATTGGCAAGATTTTTTGGGTTGCCTACATTTGAGGATTTAGTCCAGGTGAGTTTTCTCATTAGAAATGGAAAGTATTTGTTGCTGCACTGTTTCTAAATTCCTGGGAGGGCCTGTTAATGTGCTAATAAAAAAATTGGTAGCTTTTTGAGGGTTTTGTGTAGTTAAATTTTCTTCAGAAATGAATGTTATTTGCTACCGTGCATATATCTACTATGTGCTTATATAATGATATTCTTATTTAGCACAATTTGAACTCTTGCGTTCCCCCTTAATTTGTCCAAGAATGTTTCGTTGTTTCCAGAAGACACAAACCTTTGTTACATTTGCACTGTTAATATATTTTTAAGTTGACAGTTGCTTTGACTTTTGATTTCACTTTTTCCATTTGCAAACGGCGTCTTGTATGCTATGTTGGGCTAATTGGGGTGCAATTTCTGAGTTTTTCATTGGGTTTTTTTTTTGGGTTTAGGATTGTGTTGCATTGCTGGCATACGAACAGCCACAGGAATCCTCCGTAGGTTATCTTCTTCAGGACTCACAGCGGGAAGTTGTTGCTGACACAGTAAATGCAATGATCTTGTCCACAAATGCCAATGTGAAGGATTCAAAGAGTTGCTTGCGCTCTTATCTCGAGAGGTTGCTCAGACAGCTCACTGCGTGTTGCTTAGAGAGACGGTCTTTGAGCGGCGATCAAGGAGAAGCCTTTCAGCTGCATAGAGTGCTGAACAGTGCTAAAGATGGCTAGTGCTAGGTCATCTCATTGTTTGCCCTTCTCTCACTCTTGACACAATTCTGGGTTTCAAAACGACCGCAGTTCTCAAGACAATGTCAGGTCATCAAATTCAAATTGATCGAGTCTTTTACCATGTTATCCTCATCCAACCAACCGAAAAAACGGCCACCTGTGCATACAAGATAAAACACAGTTTGTACGAGTCAATGAATCATGTCTTGTGTACTGTCATTGGAAAATCTTTTGCTTTTAAGTGGAACCAAGTGCAAGATAGTGCTCAGGATAAATTATGTTATGCACTTATGTTAGCATTGCTTGACTTCAATAAAACTTTACGGCCCGTTTGGTACGCATAGTTGTTTTTAATGGAAATAGATATAGAAATGGATATGGATATGTAGTTTAAAAGTATATTTAGTATGTCTTGAAATAAATCATAATTTTTATGTAAAGATTGAAATACCCTTATCTTAATTTAACTGTTCACCTTCTTCCTTCCTTGTCGCTTGTCTTCGCTCGTCATCATTGGGGTGCTTGCCGTTTCTCATTGTCGTTGGGTTATTGGCCGTCGCTTGCTGTAGCTGCGTTGTTGGTCGTCGTTGACTATTGCTAGTTTGTGGGAGATGAAGAAATGGAATGGTAAGATGGGAATTCTATGGAATTAGTTACATTTCCATGGGATGACCCATGGAAATCAATTCCACTACTTATAGTTGAATTGGCTTCCACATAAAAGCTAATTCTAACTCCATTTCTAGGTACCAAACATGCTTAGTTGATGGAAATCAATTTTATTTCTATATCCATTCATTTAATTCCACCAAACCAAATGTGCCCTTAGAGATAGAATATGATGCATATAGAGTTTAGATGGGCATAGGAAGGAAAGCCAATTATTTATTTAAATTAGAAATGAAGCGCTAGCCATAATTTCAAAAGCTCGAACTAGCAATCCCAATTCCTTTTCAGCCTTGGATCAAACACTGTCTACTAGTCTCTTGCGGCTTTGTGTTCCATAACAGATGAGGGGTGCCATTCTCTTCCTCTTAAAGCATGCCTGTTCCCAAACATGTTTTGAAGAAAGTGAAATTTGAACCCATGCTGACTCTGAAATAGTAGAGGTGCGCCTCAATTCCCCATCAACCCATATCAAATACAAGCCAGTCAAGCTAGAGCATGTCATTCATTCCCTCTTGAAAGATATATGTCCTCAAACATATTTTGATGGAGGTGGGACTTGAACCCATGTAGGCTTTCATATCGAACTTTAAGAAAGCTAACCATCATGCACAAAACTTAAACCAGTAACAGATGTGCATCCCCTTTATCTTGAAAAGCTGATAAAGACCCAAGTCTGTGGCAAGTATATTCAAGGAAGATGAAAAATAGAGGTGATGTGCATCCCTTTTATCTTGTAGATTCTAACGTTTGGTATCTCATTTTTTTTTAAAATACATTCTGAGGAAAAAAAAACTCATTTTTAACAGAATAAATGCATTTTGAATTCAACATTTATCCAAACATAAATATATTCTGTCAAAATCCATTTTCCCAATGATTTTCTAAATGGGCAGATATTTCCATATTCTATTATCATATCTATCTATCTTATACTCTCTGCTATTATAAATAGGTCGTTGGCCAAAGGAATTGAGTTTTGAAGAATTTCACTTATAATTTGAAGATTCTCCAAGGTCAGTAGAGAGTTAAGGGTTGGCTCAACCTCTCCATCAGATGCCCTCTATCTCTTTGCATTCATCAATCAAGAGAGAACACTAGCCTATTTGGAATTTAGTGAAAGCGCTGCAAGAGAATCACAGCCCTCCAGAATTTTAAAACCTTGATGAATATCTCTGTGGCATCAAGTTGTCAGGTATGGTGCGTCATTCATTCAAGATGGAAAATTCGTTTGTTCACCAACGGAGTTTGTCTAAGTGGTATGCAGTTTAATTTTGTTTAAGGGGGCATCGGGTTTGTTGCATAAATCCTCATTAGGAGACTCAACCACTACAACCAGGTATGCAACACGGGTCAGATCCGATGTAGTTGGCGCAAAACTCCAGTGAACTAGGTGGGCAAAAAAAAAAAAAAAAAGACCGGATCACCATCATTTGAGAGTTTTCATTTACAGGCTCAAAGAAGAGCTCAAGTCAACATCCGAATCCACATGCCGCGCTCAATATCTGGGGCGACCAATCTAGCCTTCCGACATGAAGCCAGAGTCAGATCCATTAGTGATCCCAAGCCCAATTCCCATTATAATGCTCAAAAACCCTCATCGAGTTGTCATGCGAGTTTCACATATGACTCTAGAAGCTCCTCAGTGACGAAAATCAGGAAGCCTCCTTCAACCATGTTGTGTTCAAATCAAGCACCAGCCACTTGCAGAGCTTCCTTTGGATATTCTGAGCGCCATTATTGGAGGGATGAGGGACTCTGCTTTCATTATGGCAATTTATTTTGTCTTAGTCATCGATGTAGCCCGAGCTTCTCACTCATGGAGCTAACCGAGGAAGGAGAAGAGATCATATCGCCAATAGAATAAGTTGAGTCCTAAACAGTTGCATTGCTAGAGTGAGGTCAGTGTTGCTAGCGAGCAAAACTGATGGATCTGAAGACTTTGCATTGATTATCACCAGTTTAACAATATCATGGTCCCAAATAAGCATGCCATAGCCCAATATTGATGAATTGCTAGATGAACTAAATTGGGTTGTCGTCTTTTCTAAAATTGATTTGCCTTTGAGGTACCACTAAATATGTGTGCTTTCGTTTGATATTCACAAAATTGTTGATGGATCATCAAATAGTAAACAACTCAGAACAATGCTCTTAATTTAACTCCTTCCCCTTGATGTTACAATCTCTTAATTCAAATTGTTTTTTATCATAACATTAGAGCATTGACTTTTTGTAAAACTTTTCCTAAACCATGCTTATCTATCAGAAACCTCACCTTCCCTCGTAAATACTTATCTAGCTCGTTTACGACCACTGTATGGGTCTTTGATATCATCAACCGGCTCAACAGATTAATTCTCATCAACGATTACTTGCTTAATGTTAGAGAAATTAATGCCGACCATTTAAATGTGAAGCTGAGAGTAATGGGAAGAATGCTTTCTCTAACAGACATTAATGAGGATATATCTATAAATAGAAGAACATTAAAGAATGAAAAATTACTACAACTACTTAGGAGCAAAAATTTACTGAAGAAAGCGTATCGGTCACCTACTTCCTCTATTATACTCTCACTTGCATTTACTTGCATTTACAGTTCAATAATTAGCATTTATTCTTGTGAGCAAATTTGTCATATCAATCTCATTATTAAATGGGGTTGTCTGCTTTTCTAAAATTGATTTGCGTTTGAGGTACCACTAAATATGTGTGTTTTCATTTGATATTCACAAAATTGTTGATGGATCATCAAATAGTAAACACCTCACAGCAACGCTCTTAATTTAACTCCTCCCCTTTGATATTACAATCAATTGAGAACTTAAGAAGGAAAACACAACGGCAAATTCATTGTCTAGCAGGCCTCAACATGCTGATTTCTTTCAAATTGTCATCCCCTTGGTTGTTGACCTTGAACATTTACCCCTAGCCTTACTAGATGATTACCAAATGAGTCATGAAGATCCTTATGTCGGTTCAAGTGGCATGAGACAATATGAATGTTAGGGGAATTTCTACAAGAAAGTCTTATACAAATGGTGATAAGAAGTATGGACATGTTGTGGTACATTAAATGTTTTTACCAAACTTGTTTAATATGTGTTAAGAAGGAGCTCAAATTATAGCAAGTTGATTATGCATAAAAGATTAAACAGTCGTGCGGTAAAATATAATGTGATCCCAACAAAATGTGAAACTCAACAAATAATTTAGGCAGTACTATTTATAAGTGAAGCATTCGGACATTGTATACATGAAACCTAAGATTCTGACTATAGATAAAAACTAACAATAGCTGATGTTACTGAAGTTTCTATTGAACTTATGTATCCCAACATCAACGGGTCTATGATAGGAATATGGATGTGTATTGTGGAGTTCTATTGATCCAATATTTTAATTGCAGTGATTATGGAACCAAACTTAAGTAATTTTGCAATTCATTTAAACTTTGGTGGTCTTTGCAGGTATTATGTAATATTGGCTTTAAGATTTAGTACAGTATGAATATTGATGCCAATGCAGTTAATGCTGATTTGCAAAAATAATAGTGAGATGTGTAAAGAAGGAACCAAATTTGATTCTGGCTTTTTATGTCAAATTAAATTTAGATAAACCCTATAAAGTTGATTTGTGACTTTTGGATGTGGGTTTGCATTAAGGAAAATGGTTTGGTTATAAAATTAGAATGAAGCTTAACATTCATATATCTGTGATGATAGGGTGAGCTGAACATGGTAACATGGATGGACCATCTGTCCACCATCAATGACAGTTAACCTAGAAATAGTGTATGCTAACCTCACGATTAAGTTCCATAGAAATTTATCCATGACATCTTGTGATTTGAAGACCACCATAAGCCAAGTCTCCTATAACATGCACCATGGTCAAAGTGTATAATAAAAAATACAATGAATGGAGCCTGAAAATGATAGACCATACATGCTGATCTCACTGAACCACTTCAATTGAAACAACGACCTTAATCATTTGTGATTGCTCACCCGCTGCAATTGTACAATCATTTATAATGATACGTTCGACTACAACCATGACACCTGAAAAGCAAACCCCAGTGAAGAAGCCAGGAGAATGAGCACAAGGTAGATTTTATCCTTGTCCATAATCAGAATAATGGGATGGATAAGTGGGGGTAGATGGAACAAGTTTTGGAAGATACAAGGAAAACAACGGTGGAGAGAGAATCGAATCATTGTGTGAATGCATTGCCTATATGTATAAGAAAACCAATGATTAAAGAGTGATGATGTGTGATGAGATGTGGCAGGAAAGCACAAGTAATTTTTGAAACATGATGATGGGGAGACATGTATTAGATCATAGTTGGGCAAACGTGACTCTTTTCACGGTGAAATCTGCAGGAAAATTGGATTTGCGTGGTGGAGCAGGCAAGATACATAGGAACGGTGACATGTATGAAGGAAGCAAATTTGGTTCTGGCTTTGTACGTCAAATTCAATTTAGATCAACCCTATAAAGTTTATCTGTGACTTTTGGTTGTGGGCCTACATTGAGGAAAATAGCTCGGTTATAAAATTGGCGACCTGCTTTAAGATGGAAGGAAGGAATCAATATTTTAATATATATATATATATGTAGAAGTAATGTCCATTGACGAAGGGATTGAACTAGCTGTATCGTACCACTACAAAAAAGGCTGCATTAGTAGCGGTTATTTTACGCATTTGTAGCGGTTATAACCATTATCACACATATTATTCCTTAAGTTGAGAAATATATCCTTATTCAACTTCGTTAAGGTGAATTCTTAGTCTTCTAATAAGAATTTGCAATGGTTCTAAACCATTGCAAAAAAACGCTTTAAAATGTAAGACCGTTGAACTTTGTAGCGGTTAAAAACCGTTGCTAGTCAGGTGATTGTTAGAAATTGTAGCGGTTCAATAACCGCTATAAAAAAGAGGCAAATTTTTAAATTTGAATTTGCAACGGTTATACAGAAGAAATTTTTTTAAAAAATTTCAAATTAACAGCAGTTCATAACCGCTGCTAAAACAAAGGGAAATTTATAAGTAATTCATTTTTCCAAAAATTAATAATAATTAGTAAAAATTTAAATAATAATTAATTCATTTATTTTACTTTAAGTAAAGTGAATCAAATTTTAAAACAAATCATTTAATTTTAGAATAAAAAATTATTTAACTTTAACTTGTAAAATTATTTGTTATTTAAATATTTATTTTATTTAATGATTTGTAAAATTATTTAACTTTAATTTGTAAAATTATAACATTAACAACATTTAAAATCTCAATTAAATAAACAAAATTTGTATAAAAATAAAAAAAAGAATATATAGATGTAGTTGCCTGGGACGCAGCAGTAGAGGAGGAAGTCCCAACCTCATATCGACCCCCACAAATAATGGTTCGGGTCACCTTACACCCGAACCCTGGAAGTCGGTCGGGGTGCCTGTCACGCCCCTCCATGGCCACCCTTAGCGAGGCTGTGGGGTCTATAGTTGACCCTTGAGACTCCCTCAACTCAGTATCTGTACGCTGAATACAACTTTGTACTCAAAAAAATTAAATCAAAATATTACAAATTAAAAATATGTAAGGTAAAAATTAATTACAAATAAAATTATTTACGATTTACAAATTAAGTATACGATTTAAAAATTAATTATCAAATAACTGAATAATTATAAAATTACTAATTTCAAAATTAATTAAATAATTTAACAATTAATTATAAAAAATTCTTAATATTTATTGAAATTACAAAATAATTACAATTCATTATGAAATTACTAATTATTTATAAAATTACTAATTTCAAAAATTAATTATAGAATTACTAAATAGTTATAAAAAAACTACATATTAAAAAATTAATTATAAATTTAAAAATAGTTACAATGATCTCCTCAATCTCCTGCGTTAGGGGAGATCCATCAGTGTGTCGTGGGTGGCCACAAACAACTCCTCGTAGGTTGCCCTTCGGCCCTCCCTCTGTGCCGCCTCATCCAACTCCGAGTACGCCACAGAGAATGGCTTCGATCCTGCCTTATGGTGGATCGTTTGCCTGGATTGGCTCTGCACAACCCTCCTCGCTATGGCCTACTGCTCCGGCAATCTCCTGAACCGAACAAATCTAGCCCAGTCTGCCGCATCAACAGTGTTTGGGACGTCCGCCTCCAGCTCCTAGATCATCCACGTACCATCCCCTCCTTTTGGTGGTACAAGCGACTTCGCCAATTCTTTCACCTTTCCCCCATCTTTGAGATGGCGAAATCCCTGTTCGCATCTCGAACAAAAAATTTGCCCTGCAACAGATTTCAAAATTCAAGTTAGTAAACTTTATTTAGAAATAATTACAACACTTTAAATAATTTAAATTTTACCTTTACTTTCTCCCACACAAAGTTCTTTAGACTTTGCTGGATCCTCTTCCAAGTCTCAGCGCTGATGTCAAACTGCAAGAAGTTGCTGCCCTGCTCCATCAGGTAGCCGTTGAAGAGTTGGCAGCCCTTCCCCGCGGCTGCGGGGTGATGTCATCCCACTGTTCGACCCCTCTGCCCATTAGGGAGTTGGTACACATCCCTTAGTGTGAGCTTCTTTGTAACCGTCACCCCTGTCGGATCTGAAAATTGAATTCATACAATTATGTCATAAAAATAATTATTTATTTATTTATTAATAAATAAATAAAATAAATCATTTTATTTAAAAAATGTATTAATTGTTTACTTACCCTGAACGTCGACCTCAAACCCAGTGGATCGATCAGGAGAAGGGCGCTGGAATCCTTGGTCCCTCTCGATGGCTTGGTCCTCAAACATCTCACCCTCAGTGTGAGCTTCTTCGTAACCGTCACCTCTGCCGGATCTGAAAATTGAATTCATACAATTATTTCATAAAAATAATTATTTATTATTTATTAATAAAAAATTAATAAAATAAATAAATCATTTTAATTAAAAAATGTATTAATTGTTTACTTACCCTGAATGTCGACCTCAAACCCAGTGGATCGATCAGGAGAAGGGCGCTGGAATCCTTGGTCCCTCTCGATGGCTTGGTCCTCAAACATCTCAGCCTCTTAGATTGAGATGTTGATATCGCCAACGTCAAAGTCGTCGATGCTCAACATAATGTCCTTGGCCTCCTCCTGACCATCTCCACCCTATGGGAAAATAGGCTCCTCCACATGCCTCTGACTGTGCTCTTGATAATTTGAAAAAAAATTAATTAAACTAAAATAAATAACAAATTTAAAAATAAATCTAAATATCTAAAAAATATAAATAAAAAATTAAATAAATAAAAGAGTTAAAACTAGCCTTAACAAAAAAGCTGAATATCTAAAAAATTTTAGGAAACTCTAAAATTTGCTTTCTGATGTGACGTTTCCAAAAAACAAGAGTGATTAAGTGAGGGGGAGGGGGTTTTATATAGGCATTGATTTCGTAGCGGCTTTTGTACAACCGCTGCTAATCAGTAGCGGTTTTGCAAAAATCGCTACCTTAACCGCTGCAAAATTAACACTCCTACTCGGAAATGGCGCTATTTAGTAGCGGTTTGTCTGAACCGCTGCTAACTGAGCGACTCTTCATTTTTGCAGTGGTTATTTTTGAAGAAACTGCTACAAATTGTGTTACAAATCAGTAGCGGTTGTGAAAATCGCTACAAATATCGTTGCCACTGACGACCTTTCATTTCTGCAGCGTGACGCCTTTATTAAAACCGTTGCAAAGGTGAAAAATAACTGCAACAAATTTTTTTGTAGCGATTTGAAACCGCTACTAAAGTCATTCACATATTTTCGTCGCAAATTAGTAGCGCTTTGACCTAAAACCGCTACAAAGTTCATGCTTTAGTAGCGGTTTTTATATCAGCTACTAATTTACTGCTGCTAAATACTATTTTTTTGGTATTACTTTCACGGAGTGAATGCATGACTAGTGACCAAGAAAATTGGATTGTGTTGGAGCTGGCAAGATGCTTAGGAACAATGACATGTGACTATAGCTAATGTTAAGATGATGAGTGTAGTCAGCTCGGTGGAATAGATTTTATGATTTTAATTGGTTGAAAGCTAGTCTCGTAACATATTGAAAACACTTTCACATATCATATATGAAATTGATATATTTATCTTATAAAATAATTTAAAATAGGAAAAATACCTTTTCACTTTGGTAGTTCCTAAGACTCATTTACCTAATTTGATTAAGTTAATCAATATGATATTTTTTTTCTAAAACAACATTATCATTTTCCTTAATTCCTGTCTTTTCTCTTAATTACTATTGGAAGAGTATCAACTAGGGTAATTTACAAAAACTGATAAAAGTTATCAGTAATTCCTACATTTATAGCCCGTTTGATTCAATTGCATGAAAAGGGACTACATGTAATCCTGATGTATTCCCATAATTATATTGTTTGGTTGATATAGTAATACAATTGAATTTAATTCTAACTACAATGGATTATATCAAATTAGGTAATTCTTATTACATAGCTTTGGCTATGTAATCTAGATTATAACTTGTGTAAATTAACATGTAGATACTTGTATCTTTCATAAATAAGTATTTATACATTTATATCCTTTATTGTTAGTTTTAATAGAATTAAGAAGTCTATTTCACATTTTTAATTAGGTCTTGCATTAAGAATGTAGTTTATAAAATTGTTCTCATATACTTATCTCATACCTTCACTTAAAATAGATAAATCAAACAACTACTATATTTGAAATTTGATATATATATATATCCCACATGTAGGTTTGGATATATAATTAATTCATTTAATTAAGTTTATGCATTGTTCAATTTTAATTTGGGAAAATACTTAAAAAAAATACCATCTAAATTTAAAAGCCCCAAAAGATTATGTCAATTTGATAAAAGGATGTAATATGGAGATGTATGGGTGTTTGAATTAGTTTTTTGAAAATGATTTTACACATGTAAGAGGAGTTTTATTTCAACTTATGAAAAATTACTTATATAAAATTGCCCTTCACCTTACTTTTTTACACCCTCGCCTGAGCATCACAATTGGCCGGCCACCAAAGCTTTGGTGCAAGTCAGCAAGCCCTGTCAAAGCTCCAACGACCAGAACCGGAGCTTCGACAGACATACATTTTAATATTTCAAATTGCTACGTTCACTCAATGCTATCTCCAGCCTTTATTACAAGAGATAGTTGACTTTTTTTAAAGATATTAAGGAATCAATTAAATTAGTTAATTTACTTAATGTTCCAAAAACACCCTTACATAAAAGAATGACTAAGATGCAAAGTAAATAGGGTCTTATAGTTAAGGGAGTAGTGATAGGAGTAGTTTGAAAAAATGATTAAATATAGGAGACGAAGTGGATAGAATCTTATATTTATGAACAAGTCATCGAGGAGATCAAGGGTTCCTTTACATTCTCTGATCTTTTTTCTGCAGGTTCCACAAGTAACTCAACATCTAACAGGAGACTTGCCTCACCTCCTTTTTGTGGAGAGGTGAATGGATGGGTTATGATGCTTTTAAAAAGCTCAAACCAAGGAACACAACTGAGTGTCATGGGATAATATGTTATAACAACTCCTTTTTACAAAGGTTAGCATAAATGAGGAAATTTTCTGACCCGCATTTGTTCCTTCTAGTGTGTTGCAGGGATGGATTGTTTTCGATTGTTAATTCTGATTTCTTTGCACACAGTGAAAGTCCAAAGGTGCAAATTTTATGTGGAAAGATGTTCATCAACATACATTTATTTGAGACATGGGCAAAAGGAGTTGTTGAAAAGGACATTCTCAATTTTTATCTTTTTTCTATGGTACTAATGTCAATGTTGTTCCTAACTCTTTCATTTCATCTTTTATGAATTCTTTTTTCTTAATATTTCCTTTTTCATTGTTGTAAACTTAAACATTTGTTTTTAATGTGATTTTGCCTATCATTAAAAAAAACAAATAAAACAGTAAAAATTTGGGGAAAATAATAAAAAAAGACTTTAAAAATTGCAAAATTCCAAATCTTTTACAAAATGAGAAAATTTGAGAGTGGAAGATAAAAGTAGAAGAGATTGAGAGGGAGATGGAGAGAAATGGTGTGTTCTTATTCACCACTTTGATGTACAAATGCCTAGTACATTGTCCATATTCATAAGGTTCAAGGCATCAATACAGCCTAATAAGTTACAATGACATTAAGCAATTTAATAGTATAATTGGGGGTTCTATGGAACACACACTTAAAACTCTTTAATTGGGAGGTTAAAGGACATAATGCCATAAGGTGGAAACCTATGAGTTATAAGAACATCAACACCACACATCATATTCTATAACACTCCCCCTTGGATGTTCTTAGACAAACATTGTGCCTCATCAAAAACCTTATTAGGAAAAACCCATTGGGACAAAAACCTAGTGAAGGAAAAAGAGTACACAATGTTATCTTCACTTGATGACGACACCACTTTATGTCTTTGAGTCTTCGCATTCCAATACCATATACCAACTTTTCAAATATTCTAGTTGGCAATGTATTTGTAAATAGATATGCAAGATTATCATATAAACGAATATACTGAATATCTATATCACCACTATTTATGAGATCATGAATGAAAAAGAATTTTAGAGAGATATGTTTTATTCCATCTCCTTTGATATATCCTCCTTTCAATCAAGCTATGCATGCTCTATTATCTTCATATAAGACTGTTGGAATATTTTGACCCAAAAAACAATCCATACACTATTTGGATATGCTGAGTCATTGATCTTAATCAAACACATTCTTGACTTACCTTGTGAACTGTGGTTATTTCTGCATAATTTGATGAGGTGGTTAATAAAGTTTGTTTTGATAAACACCAAGATATAGCTGCACCCCATAAGTAAATAAATATCCTATATGAGATTTACCGTTTTGTGAATAAAATAAAAACTCTGCATCTGTATAACCAATCAATTGTGATACAGGTACAGATTCATTGAAATATATCTTTAACTCTATTCCAATGCCTTCTTGTTGGGTACTGACTAAATCTTGCTAATAAATTTACAGCAACTGTAATATCAGATCTTGTTGAATTAGCAAGATACATTAATGCACCTGTAGAACTAAGATATGTTACTTCCGGACCAAGAAGTTCTTACTTTTTCTCTTGAGGGCGAAAGTGATCTTTCTTCTTATCAAGCGATCTTACAACTATAGGAGTTGTCAATAGATGTGCTTTATTCATGTAAAATCGCTTTAATATTTTTTAATGTAAGTTGATTGATGAAGAAAATTTTCTTTAATCAGACGCTCAATTTCTAAGTCAAGACAAAACTTTGTCATTTAAAGATTCTTCATTTCAAATTCCCTATTTAAATAATCAATTGCCTTTTGGAGCTCTTTAGGAGTTAATATTATGTTCAAATCATCTACATATATGGTGATTATAACAAATTCCAATCCATTTCTTTTTATAAAAACACAGGGGTAAATTGGATCATTTTTGTAACCTTCATTTAATAAATATTTGCTAAGACGATTATACAACATTATTTCAGATTGCTTCAATCCATATAAGAATTTATGTAAACGAATTGCATAATCTTCTCAAGAATTCTTACATGTTTCGAACAATTTAAATCCTTCGGGGATTTTCATATAAATTTTAGTATCTAAAAAACCATATAAATATGGTATAACAATATCTATTGGACACATTAAATTTCAAGTTCACTGCCAGACTAATTAAATTTTAAAGTGATTGTATCCAACATAGGAGAATATGTCTTTTCAAAATCAAAGTTAGATCTCTGTAAAAAAAATGTGCTACAAGCCGTGCTTTATATCTTACGACCTTATTTTTCTCATTTCGTTTTCACACAAATGCCTATCTATACCCCCCACGAGTTTTACACCTTTTGGTTATTGGACTACATGTCCAAAAATTTCACATTTTGAAAGTGAATTCAATTCTGCTTGAATCACATCTTTCTATTTTGGCCAATTATCTCTAGATCTACATTCTTCAATTGATCTAGGTTCAAGATCCTCATTGTCATTGATTATTTCAATGGCAACAATATATGCAAATATGTTGTCAACAATTAATTTTTCTTGGTTCCACCTTTTTCTTGTAGTGATATAACTTATCGAGTTCTCTTCATCATTTTCAAGTACCTGGCCTCTTCTAGGGTTTTTTATTAGTTATGTCTTGAGTTTCTTTTACATGGACAACCTCCTCAACTTGACCATCTTGATTGTTTGCTCCCCTTTTCTTTCTAGGATTTTTATCTTTTGAATTGACTGGTCTATCACACTTCAAGCATGGCTTAGATTCATTTGCATTTATTGGTTGTCCTGCTGGTACATCAATTCTAATTAGAGCATTTTCAGCTGGAATGTGAGATTTAGTAATCATCTTGAGGTCAGTAAATATATCTGGTAGTTGATTTGCAATATGTTACAGATGAATTATCTTTTGAACTTCATGTTCACGTTGTTGTGTACAAGGATCTAGATGCAATAATGATAATGTTTTCCATGAGATTTCTTTATCTAGCCGCTTATTTTCTCCCCCTAATGTTATGAAAGTTATCTCATTAAAGAGACAATCATCAAAACATGCAGTAAATAAATCTCCAGTAGATGGTTCTAGATACTTTATTATAGATGGAGATTCATAACCAACATATATTCCCAACCTTCTTTGAGGTTCCATCTTTGTGCGTTGTAGGGAGCAATATGGACAAATACTACACATCCAAAAATTCTAATATGGGAAATATTTGGCTCATGCCCAAAAGCCAATTGCAATGCAGAGAATTTATGATAACTTGTTAGCCTGATGCGTATAATTGTTGTTGCATGCAAAATTGCATGTTCTTAAGCTGAAATGGGAAGTTTTGTTTTCAAAAGCATTGGTTTAGCCATCAATTGAAGGTGCCTAATAAATTATTATGCTAAACTATTATGTGTGTCAACATGAGCAACAGAATTTTCCTATCGTTTTTCCATTTGCCATGCAATAAAATTTGAAAGTTTGAGATGAAAACTTACTTGCATTATCAAGATGAATTGTCTTAATTGCATGGTTTGGAAACCGTGCTTTTAATCGAATTATTTGAGTGATTCATCTAGCAAACGCTAAATTATGTGATGACAACAAGGACACATGTGACCATCTTATATATGCATATATCAAAACCATGAAATATTTATATAGTTCACATATATCCCCTTCGATACACTCAAGAAATGTAGGGGATTCAACCTCGACTAAGTGTGCCATGGTATCAAGGCCATTAATATCATCTGTGAGTATGACATTATCATTATTATATGCCTCATCATCATTTGGAAAAGCCAAATTTGCTTCCACATCATTCACACTCTTTCATGCAGGCTTGATAAAGTTTGGCTAAGTGATTAGGCATACAACACAAATGTGCCCAATAACCCTTCATACCATATCTATAACATTGATTCTCAACAACCTTTGAAGGACCATTCTTATCCCTTTTCTACCCACCATTATGGTTCTTCATTGGGTGGGTATTCATATTACTTCTACCTCCATGATAATGATAATTACCATGTCCCCTGCCACGGCCTCGACCGTGTCCAGGCCCACATCCACAACCATGAGCATGATAATTATGCGTATGCTCACATTTGCTTCAGGAAATGGAGCAAATCTAGTGGGACGAATATTGTGATTTTTCATCAAGAGCTCATTATTTTGTTCGACTACCAAAAAACATAATATTAATTCACTATACTTTTTAAAACATTTCTCTCTATATTGCTGCTGCAGGAGCATATTTGAAGCATGAAAAGTAGAGAAGGTTTTTTCTAACAAATCCACATCAGTTATATTCTCACACATAATTTCAACTGAGAACTTATTTTAAAAACGGTGGAATTATATTCACTTACAATTTTAAAATCTGGGAGCTGTAAATGTATTCCATTCATAATGGGCTCTAGATAAAATCACCATCTTTTGTTGATAATATCTTTCCCTTAAATTAATCCACAATTCTAATGGATTTTTTTACTGTTAGGTACTTTCTTTCAATTCTTCATGAAGATGGTGCTGAAGGAAAATCATGATCTCGACCTTATCTTGACTAATTGTTGCTTTTCTTGGTAAAATTCATTACCTAGACCCTTAACATCTAGGTGAATTTCAGCATCTAAGACTCAAGATATATAATTCTTTCCTGAGATATCAAGGGTCGTGAACTCGAATTTCTCAAGATTGGTCATGATTTGAATTAAAAATAACAGTATCAATTAGAACTAAGATAGAATTGATGTAAAATACAATAACATAATGACTTAAAATACACTAACATGATAAAAACATGGTGTAAAATATTAGAATTTACAAATCACATATAGAGAAACATAAATATACATGTATAGAAATAAACAAGATAATGACGTATATATAATTAAAAGCGTTAAAACAACTGTTAAATAATAAATAAAGAAATAAACAACATAAATAAGGAATAGATAATAAATGTGATAACAAAATGAAAAATAAATAAACAAAATGCAAATAATGATAAAAGAAAAATAGTAAAATAACATAATGATAAATAAACAAAATTATTATCAAAGATAATGAAAAGATGAAATAAATAACAGAAATAAATGAAATATAAATAAAATGAAACAACTTAATATATAAATTTAAATAACAATATAATTAAAATAACAAAATCTAGATATCAAATAAATAAATGAAGCGTAAATAAATAATGTAATATAAAATATGAAATAAATATATATAGAAGGGGATGACAATATATATACAGGGAGGTAGGGAAATATACATATGCCAATATAAATAAATATATATAAATAAATATGCAATAAAAAATAAATAAATATGTATAGATGCAATAATATAAATAAATATCACAATATAAATAACATGTAGAAAAAAACAATTATAACAATAAAGTTAATAATAGAGTAATATATAACTGATAGTGGTGTGAGTATAACTATAATAAAATGAATAATAAAGAAAAATAATAAAAAAATAAATTAAAACTAAAAGTACAAATTAGGGAAAAATATAAAGTGCAAGAACAACGAAATAAATAACAACAAAAAACAATGCAAATATAAGAAAAATAATTACAAGAGCATAATATAAAGTAGAATATTACAACAACAAAAATGAAGGTCTCAAATGTGTCTTGTATATCAAAACAATATAAATAACTTGTAAAGAAGATTAGAATAAAATATAATAACAAAAACAATTTCCAATCCTAATCATTGGAAGTTGGTGTGTGAAACATCTGATAAAAGAATCAACTAATTCCATGTAGTGACTCATCAGATTATCCTAGATTGATCAAGAAGAAATAATACAATAAGACAAAGTAGATAAAATTGTTAGGATATGAGATAAATATGCCTTTTGTAAAAACTTTGGTGCTGATAACGTTTTAGAAAGTGAGAAAATTTGAGAGTGGAAGAGAATAATGGAATAGATTGAGAGGGAAAGGGACAGAAACGGTGTATTCTTATTCACTATTTTGATGTACAAATGCTTAGTACATTACCCCTATTTATACCGTTTAAGGCATTGATACACACCTAATAGGTTACAATAATATTAATCTATTTAATGGTATAATTAGGGGTTACAGAGAACATACACTCAAAACCCTTTACTTGAAAGGTTAAAAGACATAATGTCACGAGGTGGAATGCCATGACTGTGACAAGTGGTTAAATTTTTTTTTTTTTATAGTTAATTCCTGAATTGAGATTTTATAATTTCCAATATTTTTATTGTCATTTTGCCGAAGATTTATCTGTCATTACTAGCCCCTCCGCCAGTCTCCCTCTAATGAAACTCCCACTGTGACCCAACCGACCAGTCAAGCATTAGTCTTTCCCCTCTAATGAAACTCCCACTGTGACCCAACGGACCAATCAATCATTGATCTTTCCCTGGATATTGGCGGTTCACGGTAGTCCACACAATTTCCATGGCCATCTCCGGCGATTCCCAAGCTGAAACTCCGCTGCTGCTGGATACCGTCGACGGTGCCGTGGATTTCAAGGGCCAACCAGCACTCCGATCTTGGTCCGGTGGTTGGCGAGCAGCTGCCTTCATTATAAGTAAAGCCGGCCATCTTGCTTACAACTTCTAGGATGAACACATTCTGCCAATCGTTTAACTCTCGTTTCATTTTACGGTTTTTCTCATAGTTGTGGAAGTGGCGGAGAGGTTTGCTTATTATGGAATCAATTCGAACCTCATTAGTTATCTGACTGGACCTCTGGGTCAATCCACGGTGACGGCGGCGGAGAACGTGAATATCTGGTCTGGAACGGCGTCTTTGCTTCCTTTGCTTGGTGCTTTTGTTGCCGATTCTTTTCTTGGTCGTTACCGGACCATCATGCTTGCAACCTTAATCTACATTCTGGTTGGATTTTCAACTCTCTGCAACTATGCATGTTGATCTATGTTACTGTTGGAAATACGTTGCTTGAAGGATCCAGACGATAAATTTTCCTTGATATAATTCATTAGATGATTACACAACTTTAGAGTACTGAGCTATTTTATGTTTCCAAAAGAGTGGGAAGAGCGTTATGCTATTCTGTTACATTCGGTAACTGAGTTATTGACAGCCACCAACTAATAAGGAATAACTAAATCACTAGTTCTGACTATCTATTTCATTTATTATGACTGCCACCAACACACAATCCTTCTCACAACACTTCTTATAGGTAACATCGTTGATGTTTCTTTTAGTGGGATGAATATAATTCTCAGTTAATATGTCTAGCTTTGAAGCTTATTAGTCAACATCTCATGCCAACAATGAGATGGAACTCCCTTCGTCCCTCATAGAATGTTTCAGTAGTGGCTATTGTTTTATCTCCAGATTAAATCAGTCATTAAATAAGTCTATTTAATTGATATTATAACAAGTTAAATCCAGTGTAGTTTAAATTTAGTAAAGTTCAAGGTATTGAGCATTGTAAAAACATGTAGAAATAGTTATCAAATTGATTGTCAGTGCTTTCATTCTTTTGTTAACTCATGTTTTTCTTTTTTCTTTTTTCTTTTGGGAAGCTCTTCCTACCATGATTTGGCTTCAGGCCCAATTTAGTTATTCAGGATTTTCGCCCATGGAAATATATTTTATTCATTGGGATCGGTTTCTGGCGCGTCTATATATAATGACCTGTTTGAATTTTGTGAGAAATGATCTTGAAAGTCTGTTTACTTCTGTTTGAATATGTGTCATTTTTAATTGCTCATCTGAATTTCGATTGGATTGAACTGCAGGCACTGGGCTTGTTGACTTTGTCAGCTGTGCTTCCTGCCGGCAATGTTGGTCATCAATTTTCTAATAGTGGCACTTCTTGTTCTGAGCTCCAAGTAGTTTTATTCTTCTTCTCTCTATATCTTGTTGCTCTTGCGCAAGGTGGACACAAGCCATGTGTACAGGCTTTTGGAGCTGATCAATTTGATGGGGAACACCCAGAATAACTGAAGGCCAGAAGCTCATTTTTTAACTGGTGGTATTTTACCTTCACTGCAGGTCTCTTGGTAACTATTTCAATATTGAACTATATCCAGGATAATGTTGGTTGGGTTCTAGGATTTGGAATCCCTTGCATAGTGATGGTTATTGCATTGGTTGTATTCTCTTGTGGAACTTGGACTTATCGGTTTAGCATCCAAGGAGATGAAAGGAGCCCATTTTTGAGAATTGGTAAGGTGTTCGTTGTTGCCCTGCGCAATTGGCGAACTACACACTCATCAATAGCCTGTGAAGAGGAAGCTCGTGGTACCATGCCTCACCAAGGTTCTAAACAGTTTAGGTATGATTAATAAACAATATATTTTAGCATATATGCCTTCAAAGATGTTGAGAAGTATGATTGCAATTGCAATCTTAACCTTTCTAAACTTTTTAAATCATTTCTTTGCCTTACAAGTTCTTGTTCATAGTGATGCTTAGGACCTTAAAAAAATTTAAAACTAGAGGGGGGGGCTAACTATTTTGTCATCTTCATTGATCAAAGTTGAAAATTAAATTTTATTTTAATTATTTTATTGTAATTAAGAATAAAATGTTTTGTTGATTTTGGATTTTGGACAATGTTTCTGTGGGTCCAAGATCAACTTTAGTATTTTACTTTTATTTTGATAGAGTTAGTTTATTTTGTATTAGACCAGCTCATTTCAAATATTTTGTTCAGATAACCTTTATCCTAAGATTATTTTGAATTTTTTGTTTAGATAGGATTTAGCACTTAATTACTTAAGAGCTTTAATCTTTCTCCTTTATGATGTAAGTGCATCATATTTTAAGATTTTAGCTCAAAAATACAGCCACTCACTTTGAAAAGCACAAAACCTTTCAAGAAGTGGCTGCATCAGTCAATAAACCTCTTTTCTCTCCTACTAGCCATTA
The DNA here is from genome assembly GCA_025593235.1 of Vachellia pachyceras. NCBI lineage: Eukaryota > Viridiplantae > Streptophyta > Magnoliopsida > Fabales > Fabaceae > Vachellia > Vachellia pachyceras. The sequence goes on along the minus strand of JANTPZ010153452.1, from coordinate 1,998 downwards.
AGCTGTTGCACAAACAAGAGAAAATAAAGTCACCACATGGATTAGCAATACTGAAGTTGTCGCACAGAACATTACTGAAGTGGCTGTATTGACTGGTAAAGCATCTCTTCAAGCTGTCCCTAGTGATTTGCATAAAAATTACATATCCATTAGATGTTGGTATAGAATTATATGTTACTGATTAGTGTAAAACAAAAGCTATATTTCAATGGTTAGTGACAAGCCATGCATTTGTGGCTAGCATGAGTGGCGGTTGATGTCAGAGAACTATATTATCATGGTTTAGTGAGAGACCAAAATCTGTAATTCACAGAAAGACAAAGGAGATGATGCCCCAAATCAGTATACTTGCTACAAAGTGAGAAGACTAAGGGCCAGAAGTCAAAACAAAAATGCCAAGAATGAAAATTGGCAATGCTTAAATGAAAGCTTCAAACTGGAATGCTTGGTTTGAAGAGGTTTTGGAAATTGAAGTTAATTGTTAAGGTTACTTTTTAACTATTTTAATTTAGAATTACTATGTTTTTAATTGTTTTTTTTCTTGATAAAATTTCTATTCATTTAGAAAGTAACTAAGGGCTTGTTTGGAAGCTATTTTGAAAATAGTTTTTACAGATTCCGAGGCAAAACCTAGGTTTTGAAAAGTGATTTATGTTTGGGAAGTTATTAGCTTTTATGAATTCCAAGGCAAAAAAGTGGGTAGGAAAGAAGAAAGAGAAAGCGAAAGAATGAAAAGTAGGAAAGAGGAAAGAGAAGAAAGAAAAAGTAGGAAAGAGGAAAAAGAAAGAAAGAAAAAGTAGGAAAAAGAAAATAGTAAGAAGGAAAAAAGTATGAAAGAGAAAAGAGGAAAAAATATGAAAGAGAAAACATAGGTTTCAAACCGATGTTTTGTAACTAAAATAGCTTTTCAGAAAAATTTTTATATTGGACAACAACCTAGGTTTCAAGAAGTGATGGCAAACAAGCCCTAAGACAGAGTCATTCTGTTTTGATTATTGTTGACCAAATAGTCTATTTTGATTACATTGAGACTACTTTAAAGCGTTTTGTTTAGTTAGGCTTTATGCTAATATCATTTTGAATATTTTGTTAAGATAGGGTCTTTCTCATAGAAACTATAGAGCTTTGATCTTTCTCCTTATCTTCTATAAATGTAAAGATTTAATGTTTTGGTCGATAAATTCAGTCACCCTCTTTGAAGAGGCAAAATCCTCTCATGATGTTGTTGCACAAATCTCATGTTGGTGATCAGTGTAAAAAAACCTATCCATTATTTGGCCAAAAAAAAAATTCTATCCATTAGCAGTTAGTTGTTAATAATGTGAAAGACATGTCTAGAGGATATGGAGGTAGTTTATAAAATTTTGGAATGCTTGAAAATGTTCTTGGGCATAGACTATGCGTCCAAGAAAATGAGTGAGAGGAAAGAACGTCTTCACCAGTACATAGTAGGTAGGTTCTATTAGGTCCGTTTGGATAGTCCGTTGAGAAAACGGACACAGATTCCGAGATAGTTTATGTGAGAGGAATTTTGTCTTGGTAAGCGCATCCGTTGGTGAAAATGGCTTACCAAACAGAGCCTTATTGATAGAAGATCAACTTTAGTTTAATGCACTTGCGCTTGGGAAATAGTTATCCTATAAAGAAGAAAGAAGCAAAAGTAGCAACACCCAACAGGTAAGGCAAAAGTAAATTTTAGGGACCTTTCTCACAAGATATGTGAAATAATGGATGAATTAAAAATTTTAATGGCTACATCTTTGAAGATACTAACCATACTATATGTACACTAGGCCATATCAAACTTCAGATTCAAAGGATTTACTGGCAATATCAGTAAAATATTATTGCATTCTGGTGTTTTTTGGCAGATATTAGCAAGGGATTACCTTTTTAATTCAGTAAAATTGTAGTCTGTCTCTATATAATGCTTCTTAGGGCATATGAATTGTACACGTGCTCTTATTCACCCCGCTATTCATGTGTTGTTACGCTTAT
>JANTPZ010153451.1:8075-18152 GCA_025593235.1 Vachellia pachyceras | reverse complement strand
AAGTTAACACTCGAGCACAAAGTCAAACACTCGAGTATGATGAGTTTTTGGGGCTTCCTGTTGAGTTTTTGGGCTCAACACTCGAGTATTGGGCCATAATACTCGAGTATTGACAGCTGGGGAGTCAACACTCGAGCACTGGATCTCTAGTACTCGAGCATTGGGGTCCACTGTTTTCTGACAGCTTGATATATATCTGGTATTTTGACCATATCTCCTAAATTACAACTCCGATTGATGTGAAACCAATTTCATATGAAACTAGACTCACAAAGCGTTTCATAGACACAAATAACAGCATCAAATGATTTCAAATGAAAGAGATATGAATTTCTAAACTTGGTGGTCAAAACTGAATGCATCATGTCTGACCTGTGCTTATTGAATCTATCATAACTTTCTTTATATACATTATTTGGGTCTGATTATTATTTCATATGAAAGTAGACTTGCAGGGCTTTCCATTGATATATTATATGAAAGGTTTGGAGTTGAATAGAGAGAGTTAGGGTCATTGCAAGTTGAGCTACAAGCTGCACTCGAGCACCAGATTTCCAGCACTCGAGTATTGAGGTTTTTGAAAACACTTCAAGACAACACTTCAAGTATTGGCTGAAAGTGTTGCCAACACTCGAGCACTAAGTTTGAGCACTCGAGTGTTGACCATTCTTCTCAACACTTTCAGACAACACTTCCAGCATTGGCTGACAGCAGAGCCAACACTCGAGCACTGCATTTTCAACACTCGAGTGTTGAGACTTTCATCAGTGCTATCAAGTAACACTTCAAGTGAAAGCTTCCAGCAGAGACAACACTCGAGCACAGATTTCCAGCACTCGAGTGTTGTGACTTAACTCTCAATACTGGAAGCCAACACTGCAAGTATTGCAAACACTCGAGTACCAGCTTTTTATCACTCGAGTGTCGAGCTGAAAAATTCTACTATTCATCAATACTCTATATCAACACTTCCAGTATTCACTTCAAGTATTACTAACACTCGAGCATCATTATTTCATCACTCGAGTACTATGGTTTGACAAAATAATTTTTCATCACTCTCACATAACACTCGAGTATTACATCAAAGTATTGAACTTTACTTTGAAATTTTCTGAGCAACACTCGAGTACTAAAATCTTTCACTCGAGTACCAGCTCTCTCTCTCCCTGACAGCTTTATGTCTGACACACTCAATCTACCCTACTCACCTACTTTCCTTATTAGTGTAACGACATTTTGAATTGTGGCTGCTCTCATAAATGCTTTATGCTTAGACTTGTTAACAGGGAATAGGCATCTCTGAATACTTCTCCAGCATGGGCTCTCAATGGATAAATTCACAGACAACGTCTCTCTTCGTGTCAGATCCATTTAACGCAGAAATTATACAGCCTCATCCATTGAAGCACAAGTGTAACAGAAGCAAAACACTCTCTAACGGATTAATCTTCTTCAACAAACACTTGCTTCTTGTCAGAACTTTAACGGCTATTCTTTCTCTTTCAACAAACAAATCTGTCATAGCAGACCAAGTTTGGAAAACAGAGCACAAGAGCCAAAGCTGAACAGAAAATACAACGCTCCTCTCCAACGGATATATTCTGCCAACATCTATAAATAGGAGGAAGCAACCAACAGAGAAAGGAGGAGACGAAGTATATGGAGTCATTAAGCTCAAAACAGAGAGTGTGGATTCATGGAAATTCCACCACATTAGGACTCTGATATTATACTTCTCCGAGAGCTTCAATGTTTATCTATCCACTCTTTGAGAGAGTATATCAGTTCATCTAAACTTATTATATTTCCGTGAGAAACTCAAGATTGGGATCTTGAGCTTGTTGGGCTGAGTTTGAGTTGAGAAAGCAGAGCATGTTGGTCTCTGTTATAGTGCAAATCATGAGGGGGAGTGTGATTCCCTTTGTAAAGGCTTGAGAAGCGTGATGTTATTGTTATTAGTGGATTGGAAAATCTTAGAGGAGCTCTGAGGACTGGACGTAGGTCAGGATGACCGAACCAGGATAAATCACTGTGTTCATCTTCTCTGCTATACTCTTTCTTTCAATAACTTGTTTTTTTGTTTACTCTTTGATTTAACGAAAATTTTATGACACCCAATTCACCCCCCTCTTGGGTGACAGCCAGTCTAACACGCTTAACTGCGGAGTTCTCATAAAATTTCTCCCGCTGAGCTAGGTTTGACTTTGGGTTATTCATCCCATCAGCATCAACTTTTTCCGTGCTTTCTATATGTGCCTTTAACTTGACTTTTGACTACTGGTTGGCCTTTTTTATCCAATGAACATATTGTCCTTGGTCTTTATACTTAATGACATTTATGTCTCTATCTTACATTCTTAGTAATTTCAAAGCCTTAGGACTTATTTAACCAGGGTCTCTTTGGTCCACTGACATCTTCTCTTTCTATACTTTTATTTCTGGGGCTTAACTCATCTCATAACTATCGGTTTGGCCTCTATTTCAATTTACAGAAAATGGTGGATATTACACACCTAGTCTTATGCTTCTCCATCGAGCATTGATGCACCTTTGCTACAAACCCATTAACCCACATTTATTCATTATTTGACTCAGCTCATCAGATTCACCATTGCGAAACAGGTATGCATATATGCAGTCTTGTCCCCAAAGGTGAATATTCATCTAACCTCAACTTATCAATCTTGGTGAGCAAAAGGATGTGTTGGATTTGAAATTGAGGGAATTTGAACTAGAAATGGAACACAAGAGGAAGTCCCTTGATGAGGAGTTCAAGAACAAGGTAGAATCCTTGAAGCAGAGGGAAGCTGAAATCAACCATAGGGAAAATAAGGTTGGTAAGGAAGAGTTAGCTTTGGGTAAGAAGGCTGAGAAAATAAAGGAGAGGGAAAAGGAATTTGAGTCAAAGTTGAAATCATTAAATCAAAAGCAAAAAAGCATGAAAATTAAAGGGAAAAATTGGAGATGGAAAAGAAACAATTGCTTGCTAATATTGAGACTATGGAGAATCTAAGAGTTGAGGTTTAAAATATATGGGCTGAAATTTCTCAGCTAATATTGAGACTATGGAGAATCTGAGAGTTGAGGTTGAAAATATAAGGACTGAAATTTCTCAGCATGAGCTGCAAATGATCAAGGAAGTGTAATTAAAAAATATGTGCCTTTTTTAAAGTTTAATTCCTGTAACTGTAATCTTTTGAAAAAATATGTGCCTTTTTTTGCCAAAATAGTTTAAATTTTAAAAACGAACCTAATTTAAGGAAGTGTAATTAAAAAATGAGTCACAGTGGATGTTTTCATTCAATTCTAAGACAGTTAAATGTTTAATTCTGGAACTGTAATCTTTTCACAAAAAATATGTGCCCATTTTTTGTCAAAATAGTTGAAATTTGAAAAAAGAACTAGATTTACGGAATCATAATTAAAAACCGAGTCACAGTGGATGTTTCCATTCAATTCTAAGACAGTTAAATATTTAATTCCTGTAACTCTAATCTTTTTAAAAAAATATGTGCCTATTTGTTCGCCAACAAAGTACAAATTTTAAAAATGAACATGATTTAAGGAAGTGTAATTAAAATCCAAGTCACAGTGTCTGTTTCCATTCAATTCTAAGACAATTAAAAGTTTAATTCTTGTAACTGTAATCTTTTCAAAATAAAATATGTGCCAATTTTTTGTCAAAATAGTAGAAATTTTAAAAAAGAACCTGATTTAAGGAAGTGTAGTTAAAATCTGAGTCACAGTGGATATTTCCATTCAATTCTAAGACAGTTAAATGTTTAATTACTCTAACTCTAATCTTTTCAAAAAAAATATGCCCATTTTTTGCCAAAATAGTTTTAATTTTAAAAACGAGCCTGATTTAAGGAAGTGTAACTAAAAATCGAGTCACAGTACATGTTACCATTCAATTCTAAGACAGTTAAATGCTTAATTCCTGGAACTCTAATCTTTTCACACAAAAAATATGCGCCCATTTTTCCGAAAAAAGTACAAAATTGGAAAAGAACTGGATTGAAGGAATCATAATTAAAACCGAGCCACAGTGGATGTTTCCATTCAATTCGAAGACAGTTAAATGTTTAATTCATTTAACTCTAACCTATTAACAAAAAATATGTGCCCATTTTTGGTCAAAATAGTTGAAATTTGAAAAAAGAACAAGATTTAAGGAATCGTAATTAAAAACTGAGTCACAGTGAATGTTTGCATTCAATATTAAGATAGTTAAATGTTTAATTCCTGTAACTCTAATCTTTTTAAAAAAATATGTGCCATTTTTTTTGCCAAAAAATTGCAAATTTGATAAACAAAACCTGATTTAAGGAATTGTAGTTAAAATCCACAAAAATGAGCCTGATTTAAGGAAGTGTAATTAAAAATCGAGTCACAGTGGATGTTACCATTGAATTCGAAGACAGGTAAATGTTTAATTCCTGGAACTCTAATCTTTTCACAAAATAATATGCGCCCATTTTTTCCGAAAAAGTACAAAATTGGAAAAAGAACCAGATTGAAGGAATCGTAATTAAGACCGAGCCACAGTGGATGTTTCCATTCAATTCGAAGATAGTTAAATGTTTAATTCATGTAACTCCAATCTATTCACAAAAAATATGTGCCCATTTTTTGTCAAAATAGTTGGAATTTCAAAAAAGAAACAGATTTAAGGAATCGTAATTAGAAACTGAGTCACAGTAGATGCTTTCATTCAATTCTAAGACAGTTAAATATTTAATTCCTGTAACTCTAATCTTTTTAAAAAAATATGTGCCCTTTTTTGCCAAAAAAGTACAAATTTGATAAACAAACCTTATTTAAGGAGGTGTAATTAAAATCCGAGTCACAGTGAATGTTTTCATTCAATTCTAAGACAGTTAAATGTTTAATTACTGTGACTCTAATCTTTTCAAAAAAATATGTGCCCATTTTTTCCCAAAATAGTTGAAATTTGAAAAACGAGCCTGATTTAAGGAAATGTAATTAAAAACCGAGTCACAGTGGATGTTGCCATTCAATTCTAACACAGGTAAATGTTTAATTCCTGGAACTCTAATCTTTTCACAAAACAATATGTGCCCATTTTTTTTGAAAAAGTACAAAATTGGAAAAGGAACCAGATTGAAGGAATCGCAATTAAAAACAGAGTAATAGTGGATGTTTCCATTCAGTTCTAAGAGTTTTTAAAGTTTAATTCCTGTAACTGTAATCTTTTCAAAAGATATGTGCCCTTTTTTTGCCAAAATAGTTTAAATTTGAAAAAAGAACTAGTTTTAAGGAATCGTAATTAATAACCGAGTCACAGTGGATGTTTCCATTCAATTCTAAGACAATTAAATGTTTACTTCCTGTAACTCTAATCTTTTTTTAAAAAATATGTGCCCATTTTTTTGCAACAAAGTACAAATTTTAAAAACGAACATGATTTAAGGAAGTGTAGTTAAAAACCGAGTCATAGTGGATGTTTACATTCATTTCTAAACCAGTTAAACGTTTAATTCCTGAAACTCTAATATTTTCACAAAAAATTTGTGCCCATTTTTTTTGAAAAAGTACAAAATTGGAAAAAGAACCAGATTGAAGGAATCGTAAGTAAAAACAGAGTAATAGTTGATGTTTCCATTCAATTCTAAGAGTTTTTAAAGTTTAATTCCTTTAACTATAATCTTTTCAAAAAATATGTGCCCTTTTTTTGCCAAAATAGTTTAAATTTTAAAAACGAACCTGATTTAAGGAAGTCTAATTAAAAACTGAATCACAGTGGATGTTTCTATTCAATTCTAAGACAGTTAAATGTTTAATTCCTGGAACTCTAATCTTTTCACAAAATAATATGCGCCCATTTTTTCCGAAAAAGTACAAAATTGGAAAAAGAACCGGATTGAAGGAATTGTAATTAAAAACAGAGTAATAGTGGATGTTTCCATTCAATTCGAAGAGTTTTTAAAGTTTAATTCCTGTAACTGTAATCTTTTCAAAAAATATGTGCCCTTTTTTGTCAAAATAATTTAAATTTGAAAAACTAACCTGATTTAAGGAAGTCTAATTAAAAACCGAGCCAAAGTGGATGTTACCATTCAATTCTAAAACAGGTAAATGTTTAATTCCTGGAACTATAATCTTTTCACAAAAAATATGTGCCCATTTTTTTCCTAATAAGTACAAAATTGGAAAAAGAATCAGATTGAAGGAATCGTAATTAAAAACAGAGTAATAGTGGATGTTTTCAATCAATTCTAAGAGTTTTTAAAGTTTAATTCCTGTAACTGTTATCTTTTCAGAAAATATGTGCCCCTTTTTTTGCCAAAATAGTTTAAATTTGAAAAACGAACCTAATTTAAGGAAGTGTAATTAAAAACTGAGTCACAGTGGATGTTTACATTCGATTCTAAGATAGTTAAATGTTTAATTCCTGTAACTGTAATCTTTTCAAAAAAAAATATGTGCCAATTTTTTGCAAAAATAGTTGAAATTTTAAAAAAGAACCTGATTTAAGGAATCGTAATTAAAAACCGAGTCACAGTGGATGTTTCCATTCAATTCTAGGATAGTTATATGTTTAATTCCTGGAACACTAATCTTTTCACAAAAAAAGTATGCGCACATTTTTTCCGAAAAAAGTAGAAAATTGGAAAAAGAACCGGATTGAAGGAATCGTAATTAAAACCGAGTCACAGTGGATGTTTCCATTCAATTCAAAGACAGTTAGATGTTTAATTCTGGAACTCTAATCTTTTCACAAAAAATATGTGCCCATTTTTTTTGTAAAAATAGTTGATATTTTGAAAAATAACAGATTTAAGGAATCATAATTAAAAACTGAGTCAGAGTGGATGTTTCTATTCAATTCTAAGACACTTAAATGTTTAATTCATGTAACTCTAATCTTTCTTAAAAAAATATGTGCCCATTTTTTTTCTAAAAAAGTACAAATTTGAAAAACGAACCTGATTTAAGGAAGTGTAGTAAAAATTTGAGTCACAGTGGATGTTTCCATTCAATTCTAATCACTCAAATATTTAATTCATGTAACTCTAATCTTTTAAAAAAAACGAACCTGATTTAAGGAAGTGTAATTAAAAACCAAGTCATGGTGGATATTATCATTCAATTCTAAGACAGTTAAATGTTTAATTCCTGGAACTCTAATCTTTTCACAAAAAATATGTGCCCATTTTTTTGAAAAAGTACAAAATTGGTAAAAGAACCAGATTGAAGGAATCGTAATTAAAAACAGAGTAATAGTGGATGTTTCCATTCAATTCTAAGAGTTTTTAAAGTTTAATTCCTGTAACTGCAATCTTTTCAAAGAATATGTGCCCTGTTTTTGCCAAAATAGTTTAAATTTGAAAAACGAACCTGATTTAAGGAAGTGTAATTAAAATCTGAGTCACAGTGTCTTTTTCCATTCAATTCTACTGCAGTTAAATGTTTAATTCCTTAACTCTAATCTTTTCAAAAAAAAAAAATGTGCCCATTGCTTTGCCAAAATAGTTTGAATTTGAAAAACGAACCTGATTTAAGGAAGTGTAATTAAAAACCGAGTTACGGTGGATGTTTCCATTCAATTCTAGGATAGTTATATGTTTAATTCCTGGAACTCTAATCTTTTCACAAAAAAATATGTGCCCATTTTTTTTGAAAAAGTACAAAATTGGTAAAAGAACCAGATTGAAGGAATCGTAATTAAAAACAGAGTAATAGTGGATGTTTCCATTCAATTCTAAGAGTTTTTAAAGTTTAATTCCTGTAACTGCAATCTTTTCAAAGAATATGTGCCCTGTTTTTGCCAAAATAGTTTAAATTTGAAAAACGAACCTGATTTAAGGAAGTGTAATTAAAATCTGAGTCACAGTGTCTTTTTCCATTCAATTCTACTGCAGTTAAATGTTTAATTCCTTAACTCTAATCTTTTCAAAAAAAATATGTGCCCATTGCTTTGCCAAAATAGTTTGAATTTGAAAAACGAACCTGATTTAAGGAAGTGTAATTAAAAACCGAGTCACGGTGGATGTTTCCATTCAATTCTAGGATAGTTATATGTTTAATTCCTGAAACTCTAATCTTTTCACAAAAAAATATGTGCCCATTTTTTTTGAAAAAGTACAAAATTGGTAAAAGAACCAGATTGAAGGAATCGTAATTAAAAACAGAGTAATAGTGGATGTTTCCATTCAATTCTAAGAGTTTTTAAAGTTTAATTCCTGTAACTGCAATCTTTTCAAAGAATATGTGCCCTGTTTTTGCCAAAATAGTTTAAATTTGAAAAACGAACCTGATTTAAGGAAGTGTAATTAAAATCTGAGTCACAGTGTCTTTTTCCATTCAATTCTACTGCAGTTAAATGTTTAATTCCTTAACTCTAATCTTTTCAAAAAAAATATGTGCCCATTGCTTTGCCAAAATAGTTTGAATTTGAAAAACGAACCTGATTTAAGGAAGTGTAATTAAAAACCGAGTCACGGTGGATGTTTCCATTCAATTCTAGGATAGTTATATGTTTAATTCCTGAAACTCTAATCTTTTCACAAAAAAATATGTGCCCATTTTTTTTGAAAAAGTACAAAATTGGTAAAAGAACCAGATTGAAGGAATCGTAATTAAAAACAGAGTAATAGTGGATGTTTCCATTCAATTCTAAGAGTTTTTAAAGTTTAATTCCTGTAACTGCAATCTTTTCAAAGAATATGTGCCCATTTTTTGCCAAAATAGTTTAAATTTGAAAAACGAACCTGATTTAAGGAAGTGTAATTAAAATCTGAGTCACAGTGTCTTTTTACATTCAATTCTAATGTAGTTAAATGTTTAATTCCTTAACTCTAATCTTTTCAAAAAAATTATGTGCCCATTTTTTGCCAAAATAGTTTCAATTTGAAAAACGAGCCTGATTTAAGTAAGCGTAATTAAAAATCGAGTCACAGTAGATGTTACCATTCAAATCTAAGACAGTTAAATGTTTAGTTCTTGGAACTCTAATCTTTTAACAAAAAAATATGCGCCCATTTTTTCCGAAAAAAGTACAAAATTGGAAAAAAAAACCGGATTGAAGGAATCGTAATTAAAACCGAGCCACAGTGGATGTTTCCATTCAATTCGAAGACAGTTAAATGTTTAATTCATGAAACTCTAATGTATTCACAAAAAATATGTGCCCATTTTTTGTCAAAATAGTTGGAATTTGAAAAAAGAACTAGATTTAAGGAATTGTAATTAAAAACCGAGTCACAGTAGATGTTTATTCAATTCTAAGACAGTTAAATGTTTAATTCCTGTAACTCTAATCTTTTTAAAAAAAATATATGCCCTTTTTTGCCAAAAAAGTATACATTTAATAAACAAGCCTGATTTAAGGAGGTGTAGTTAAAATCCGAGTCACAGTGGATGTTTCCATTAAATTTTAAGACAGTTAAATGTTTAATTCATGTGACTCTAATCTTTTCAAAAAAAAATGTGTGCCCATTTTTTCCCAAAATAGTTGAAATTTGAAAAACGAGCCTGATTTAAGGAAGTGTATTTAAAAACCGAGTCACAGTGGATGTTTCCATTCAATTCTAAGACAGTTAAATGTTTAATTCTGGAACTCTAATCTTTTCGCAAAAATATGTGCCCATTTTTTGTCAAAATAGTTGAAATTTGCAAAAAGAACTAGATTTAAGGAATCATAATTAAAAACCGATTCACAATGGATGTTTCCATTCAATTCGAAGACAGGTAAATGTTTAATTCCTGGAACTCTAATCTTTTCACAAAAAATATGTGCCCATTTTTTGCCAACAAAGTACAAATTTTAAAAAGAACCCGATTTAAGGAAGTGTAATTAAAATCCGAGTCACAGTGTCTTTTTCCATTCAATTCTAAGACAATTAAATCTTTAATTCTTGTAACTCGAATCTTTTCAAAAAAATTATGGGCCCATTTTTTGCCAAAATAGTTTCAATTTGAAAAACGAGCCTGATTTAAGGAAGTGTAATTAAAAACTGAGTCACAGTGGATGTTTCCATTCAATTCAAAGACAGTTAAATGTTTAATTCTGGAACTCTAATCTTTTCACAAAAAATATGTGCCCATTTT
>JANTPZ010153450.1:0-12088 GCA_025593235.1 Vachellia pachyceras | reverse complement strand
CTGAAATGGCGTCTCTTCTCCCTCCATTTTTCTGTCCATAGGTCGGCCAAAGTGGTGGAAGAATGGAGGGAAAGGCTATTTATAAAATTTACTTAAATTAAGATGGATGGTTGAGATTTAAGGGTGAGATCTAAGGGCTTGAATTTTGCCACACATATGACACTTTCCTTCTCCTCATTGGCCACTTAAAAGTAAGTAATGATGGCTGCACATGGTGAAGAAAAAATCTGTTTGGGCTTTGGTTACACCAACCAAACCAAATTCCATTCGGTTACTTCTACCGATTACACTTTTTACCGGTAAACATAACTTTATTCCGGTAAATCTTTTTCTACTTTTCTGGAGATGCTTTCTTCCTCATTTAATCTCCATAATTCCCTCTTGAATATAATAAAATCATCATCCTCAAATTGTCCCTTGATCCTATCCAAAATTAACAGGATTATTTTATCCTGCCGAAAACTCCTGAAAACGAGCAATTTTAGAATAAATCATTTTTAGGGCTTATAATTTTCTACATTTTTCATTGATACTCTAGACCTTCATCTTTCCCCAAAATACCTTCTAAATTGTTCCAAATTAATTTTTGTAATAAATTGTATTTTTGGGGATTTTTCGGGCATTTTTCCTCATTTTCGGGAAAATCGCCTTAATCGTACTTTGGGCAATAATTTTGTAAAATACTATAAATTCCACTGAATTTCTATAGACTCTGCTTTTTGGTCTTAGGGAACTCCTGATACCTTAAATAAATATTTTCAACCATCAAATCTTTAAAATTCCATAATTCCTCATCCAGACCGAATTTCAACAATCGGTTGAATCTCTGGTAATCAGTGAGTTCTGCTCTATCTTTTGGGCATCTGTGAATTTTTCTGATTTTTGGTCAACTTTTACTTTTTGACTTGACTTTGACTTGGTCAAATGACCAAAATGCCCTTACACTTTATCTTAATGACCAAAATGCCCTTTCACAGTCTAACTTTTCATAAATCCCTATTTTGCCCTTAACCTTTTGGCCCTTGATCTTTTGGTTTCTGACTCCTAGGCAACTTCCCAGGAGGTCACCCATCCTTGAATTGCTCCTAGGACGAGCACGCTTAACTTTACTATTCCTACCGACTTCCATCCTCCGGGCCAAATCTGATTCTGCGACTTCCGGCCTAACAACAATCAACTTTTTCCGTACTTTCTATCCGTGGGTTTTAACTTGACTTTTAACTACTGGATTGACCTCTTTTATCGAATGACCATATTGCCCTTGGTCTTTATATTTAATGACATTTATGTCCTTAACTTACATTCTTAGAAATCTCAAAGCCTTAGGACTAAATTGACCAGGGTCTTTTTGGTCAATCGACATTTCTTCTTTTTGTACTTTTATTTCTGGGCCTTGTCTTATCTCCTAACTAACGATTTGGCCTCTATGTTAGTTTATAGAAAAGGGTGGATATTACACTGAACCAGGATAAATCTTGCGTGTTCATCTTCTACCTCTCTCTACCCTCTCGGTGACTTGTTTTAACTATGCACATTGTGATTTTAATTGTAAAAAGTGACCAATTCACCCCCTCTTGGTAAAATGCTACGCTAATATTTGGTATCAGAGCAGGTCTCTTGTGTAAAGGACATAACTGTCTCAAGAGTGATCATGGCAGGATTTGGTGAACATATACTCACAGACGGAGCTTCCATCACCAGGCCTCCAGCATTTAATAGTCAAAAATTTTCTTTTTGGAAAATCAAATTTCAAAACATTATATTAGCTACTGACATTGATTTAAGGGAGGTACTTTGCATGGAAATTACGTGCCCATGAAAGTTGAAGATGGACTAACTCCAAAGATACGTGCTGAGTTTGATTGTGAAGACTTTAGAAGAGTTCATCTCAACAGAAAGCAGTCTTGATATTACAGGCAGCATTGAATGAAGATGATTTGTTCAAAATCTACACCTTATCTTCTGCAAAGCATATGTGAGACGCATTAGAAATAGCTTATGAAGGTACAGACGCAGTAAAAGAAAGCAAAGTAAATGTGCTAACCACTGACTATGACCTACTCAGAATGAGAGATGAAGAAACCATTGCTGAGTTTCAAATACATCACACACACCTCATCAATAAATTGGCAGCTCTTAGTAAAACATATGATCAACACTCTCAAGTGTGGAAGATATTAAATGTCTTATCTCACAAATGGGAAGCAAAGGTCACAGCCATAGAAGAATCCTGAGGTGAATCAATGACTTCAGTAGCAGCTCTTTTTGGAAGTCTTGCTGAGTACGAAAGCAAGCAGAAGTTCAAAAAGGAGCTGTCCAACATTGGAGAAAAGAAAAGAAGGGACTAGCTCTCAAAACTATCAAAGAAAAAGAAAAGGAGTTAGAAACAGAGGATGAGGAAGATGGTGTGGAAGATGAAGAATTAGCAATAGTCGTCAGGAAATTCAAACGTATGTACAGAGAGGATCAAAATTTCCGAAGGCCATAAAAGGAGGGTCAAGCAGAATTGTATGCTATGAGTGTAACAAGCCTGGACACGACACAACAGATTGTCTATAGCTTGCAGGTTAAAACAAAGAAAAGGAGAAGAAGAAACCAAAGTTCTTCAAGAAGAAGAAGGCATATGTATTAGGACTTTGGGGTAACAGCTCAGATGAAGAAGATAGTAAAGCAGAAGAAGAAGCCAATCTCTGTCTTGTGGCTCAGGGGAAGACTCAGAGACAGAGGAGGTAACTATTGAACCTAGTTATTATGAATTACATGCTGAATATGTTGAAATGCATATTGAGTTATTAAAATTTGTAAAAGAGTTATCCTTTCTAAGAAAGAAGGTTAAAGAACCTGAAAAACCTAGTGAAAAACTAGCTGTTGCCAAAGCTTGCTTAAATTGTATAGTTTTGAAATCTGAAAATGAATGACTATCTAAAAATTTACCAAAGGTAGTGATATGCTGCAAGTTATTTTGAAAAATCAGAGAGTTATAAATGATAGAAGTGGTATAGGGTATAATCCTCAAAATGATTTCGAAAAGGGAAAGAAAAAGAATGGCAACAGAAGGTATTTAAAATATTTTCAAAGATTAGTGCATACTTCTGAACCTTTTGCCTTCTATAACTACTTTAATAGAAATGGACATAAAACCTCTTCATGTAATTTTAAAAGGAATAAAGTTTTAGGTACATACAAGTGGGTACCAAAAGGGACAAATGTTCTAAAAGCTCTTAACACTAACCTGAGAGGACCCAACCGAACTTGGGTACCTGAAACCATCAAATGATTCTTTTGTAGGTTTATCTTAAAGCATCCAAAGCAAATAAATGGTATGTCGATAGTGGACGCTCAAGACACATGACATGTGACAAAAGCAGGTTTGTTAGCTTGAAAGCTAAGGATGGTGGAAAAGTAAGCTTTGGAGCGAATCAATCTGGAAGGATTACTGGAATTGGTGAGATTGCAAATACAAATAGAGCACCAATCAAAGATGTGTATCACGTGGAAGGACTCTGTCACAATCTTCTCAGTGCGAGTCAAAGTGCTGACAAAGACAATTGGGTAATCTTTGAGTCTCAGGAATGCTTCATCATCAACAAAAAGAATCTCTTTATTGATAAAGAAAAGCTGAAAATTCAACTCCGAGCTCCTAGGGATGGTAACTACTACACTATTAATTTGGAAAAGACGTTTACAAACTCTTTTTTGATTAGTCAAGCTGATGAAAGCCAGTTATGGCATAAACATTTAGCACACGTTAACATGAGTCAGCTTGACCGGTTAATTAAGAATGAATTAGTTTAAGGGCTTCCAAAGATAAAATTCAAGAGTGATTTGGTCTGTGATGCTTGCCAGATAGGAAAGCAAACCAAATCCTCTTTTAAATAAAAAACAGAGCTTTCATCAAAGAGGCCACTTGAACTACTTCACATGGATTAAATGGGTCCTGCTAGAGTAAAAAGCTTAGGTGGAAATCTCTATACATTAGTAATCGTTGATGACTATTCTAGATTCACGTGGACTATCTTTTTAGCATCCAAAAATGAAACATTTGAATTATTCACTATATTTGCTAAAAAGGTTCAAAATGATAAAGGTATGTCTATTATTTCCATTAGAACAGATCACGGAGGAGAATTTAAAAATGGAGAATTTGCGGTATATTGTGAAAATGAAGGAATAAATCACAACTTCTTAACTCCAAGGACTCCACAACAGAATGGAGTAGTGGAAAGGAAGAACAGAGTCCTAGCAGACATGGCTCGAGCATTGATGACATAAAAGAATGTATTTCAGGTGTTTTGGGCAGATGCTCTCAGTATAGCTTGCTACATCTCAAACAGAGCATACATCAGAATATCACTTGGGAAGACACCTTATGAGCTGTTCAAAGGAAGAAAACCAAACTTGTCTCAATTACATGTATTTGGCAGCAAGTTCTTTATTCATCATAATGGTAAGGATAATCTTGGTAAGTTTGATGCTAAATCTGATGAAGGATTATTTCTTAGCTATTCAAATAGGAGTAAGGCATTTAGAGTGTTTAACAAACGTACCTGTATAGTAGAGGAATCAATACATGTAGTGTTTGTTGAAAATGATACTCAAGCAAAGCCTAATCTTGATGAATAAATTATTATTTCAAAAGGTTTTGAAAATGTAAACAAGGATAGTTCAACTGATTGTCAACCATCACATGATTTTGAAAATGATCAATCACATAAACATCCTCAATCCCCTTAACCGAGAGCTTGGAAATACATCCGCATTCACCCCATCAATCAAGTGATTGGAGAGGTGAATGGAGGTGTACAAACAAAAAAAAGATTTATTAATAAGCCTCAATTTTCAGCTTTCATTTCAAAAATAGAGCCTAAGAATGTTATGGAAGCTTTGACTGACAATAATTGGATAATAGCTATGTAAGAAGAATTAAATCAATTTGAAAGAAACCAAGTTCGGGACTTAGTCCCTAGACCTAGTGATCATCCGGTCATTGGTTCAAAATGGGTATTTAGGAACAAACTTGATGAATCTAGAAATCATTGCTAAGAACAAAGCAAGGTTAGTAGCTAAAGGCTATAACCAAGAAGGGATTGATTATGAAGAAACCTATGCTCTAGTTGCTAAATTAGAAGCCATACGTGTATTACTTGCTTTTTCTTTTTTAATGGTTTTCAAATTGTTTCAAATGGATGTAAAAAGTGCTTTTCTAAATGGTTTTATTATGGAAGAAGTTTATGTTGAACAACCCCCTGGTTTTGAAGATGTTTCTAAATCAAATCATGTTTATAAACACAAGAAAGCACTTTATGGTTTAAAACAAGCACCTAGAGCTTAGTATGAAAGGTTAAGTAATTTCTTGATCAAGAAAGGTTTCATTAGAGTAAAAGTGGATACAACTTTATTCATTAAGCATTCAAAATCTAATATGTTAATTGTGCAAATATATGTTGATGATATTATTTTTGGTGCAACTAACAATGATCTTTGCCAAGAGTTTACTAAGACTATGCAGGCAGAATTTGAGATGTCAATGATGGGAGAATTAAGTTTCTTTCTTTGACTCCAAATTAAGCAACGAAAGAATGGCATCTTCATTAGCCAAGCCAAGTATCTCAAGGAGTTGCTGAAGAAGTTTGGAATTGATCAATGCAAAAGTGCTGACACTCCTATGAGTTCAACAACACTCCTTGATGCATATGTGAATGGAAAAGATTATGACATCAAGAGATACAGAGGAATGATTGGGTCTTTGCTCTATCTCACAGCAAGCAGACTTGACATCCAATTTAGTGTTGGAATGTGTGCAAGATATCAAGTAGCACCTAAAGAGTCACGTGTTAAAAATGTGAAAAGAATTTTCAAATATCTTGCTGGAACCATTGACCTTGGAATTTGGTATCCAAAAGGAGCAAATGAGCAATTAATTGCTTATTCTGACTCAAATCACGCTAGATATAAAACAGGAAAAAAAGCACGAGTGGTCAATGCCAATTTCTTGAAGGAGCCTTGGTATCATGGTTCAGCAAGAAGCAATCAACAGTATCCCAATCTTCAACAGAAGCTGAATATATTGCTGCTGCAAGCTGTTGTGCTCAAGTATTATGGTTAAAACATCAGCTTTAGGATTTGGGAATGGTGTTCAATGAAATTCCAATCTATTGCGACAATATGTAATATCCATAATTTATATGCTAGCTAAAATAAATGCTAATCCGATAACTAGAAAATGAAAAGGGAAACCAGAGGTAGATAGCTCATAAAGAAAGGAAAGTTATAGCCGAAAGTTGTAAAGTTAGATCTAGCTTAGTGTATGGAGTTCCGTAGGAATTCCAAAGCTAAGTATACTTGCCCTAGAGTAATGTGAGGATGGGTGACCTTTAGGAAAGGACCCATATGTCATTTAATAAAAGATCAAGGGCATAAAGGTCTTTCAGTATTAAAATTTAGGGCAAAATGGTAATTTTGGGAAAAGTAGAGAAAGTAAGGGAAAAATGGTAATTATGAGAAAGTGGAAGGGCATTTCGGTCATTTGACAAAGTCAAAGTCAAAAGTCAATTGTTGACCAAAATTTTCAGATGCCCAATAGATAGAGCTCGACTCACTGATCACAACCACGAAACACGGATTTCCGAATTCAAACTAGATTTTTATTTATATAATTTTGAAGGGCAAAAAAGGGAAAAATAATTATTTAAGGTATCAGGAGCCCTCCAAAAATTTAGACAAAAATATGGAAAAATCCAATGAATTTTATAGTATTTAATAAAATTATTATCCAGTGTACGATTAAGGCGATTTTCCCGAAAATTGGGAAAAAACCCGAAAAAGACCCGAAAATCCCCAAAATATAATTATTTCAAATATTAATTTTGGACAATCTAGAGGGCATTTTGGAAAAAGGAAAAGTGCTGGAGAATCAGTGAAAAATGTATTTTTCAAGGCCCTAAAAGAATTTTGCTCTCCGATTGTACGTTTTCAGGGATTTTGGACAGGATAAAATAATCCTGTAAAATTTGAGGAAATCAAGGGGTATTTTGGGGATAATAATTTTTTTATATTCAAGATGAAAATATGGAGATTAAATAAGGAAGAAAATATCTCCAGAAAGGTAGAAAAAGATTTACCGGAATAAAGTTAAGTTTACCGGTAAAAAGTGCAATAGGTAAAGGTAACCGAATGGGATCCAGTTTGGTTAAGGTAACCAGATTTTTAACCAGAAATTACAGCCATCATTACACCTTTTTACCATCAAATAAGAAGCAAGCAATTGTCCCTAAGGTGGCTTCCTCTTAACCATTAGATCATACTTAAATGATAAGATGAGATCTTAGCCATTAATTCCATTTATGCATGAATTATTAAACAGAAAAATTCCCTCCACTTTCAGCCATTTAGACCGACCCAAACCAGCAGAATTTTGAGAGCAAGAAGACGCCATTTGGTGGAGGAAGAAGAGGAGAAAAACTCAAGGGAAATCCAAGGTATGTGAAGATGGTACCTTAAGATATACATAGAATTGTTCCTTGTGATCTTCTCTACCTCTTCCAAGGTTTCAAATTTTGATTTGAGCCCTCTTTCTCAAGTTCCATAGCTAGGGTTCTTGAGAGCTAAAGTGAAAAAGAGAGGGATTTAGAGCCATTAAGTTGTTGCAAATGTCTCCTCTTGTTGTATGGAGCATGTTGATATATATATATATTGTGGTTGTTTGAAGTTGTTTTTGTGATTTTGTAAATTTGGGAAATCATGAATAAATAGGGGAGGTGCTGCCCAATTTTCCTCTTGATATAGGAGAGTTAAAATCAAGCTTTACCATGCATGAATGTGAGCTTGAAAGCAAGAAAATGATGATAGAAGTTGAAAAATTCATGTTGGTGAAAGTGTGTGAAGTGTCTCGGCCTAGCTGGAAAAATGGGGAAGATGAATTTTTTTGATAATTTTGATGCTTCCAATGGATTCAAAATGATTTTTTGTGTAGGGTATAAGTAACCCCAAGTTTATGGAAGCATTAGAAAATCATAGAGACAAGTTTGATGTTCTAGGGTTTATGAAATTAAAGGAAATGGTTAAAGGGATTTTACATTTCTTCTTGCATTGGAAATGGCATATGTTTGATGGCCATTATATTGTTCATTGTGTAGGCCAAGAATTGGTACAAAAGGGTGATTTTCCAAGTGGTCAAGAAAGTTGCAAAGTAAAGAACAAAGTTAAGAAGCAAAGGTAGCAAAGTTTTTAACTCTATCTACATTATTGTGAAATGATCCTAATGATTAGCATGACTTGATTATACTTGTGACATTGTTGAAATGTGTTTATCAGTGATATGATGCTATGGCCATATGCATTGATATGTGCTTGGTACACATTTTACATTGTTACACATTTCTTTATGAACTTAAAGCATGTCATGCAATTTTATATGTATGTTAGTAAGCTTTGCTATTGGGATTTCCAAAAATCTCACCCTCCCCCACTAACAAATTTTTAGGTACAAGTTCTTCAAAGGGTAAAGAGAAAATGCATGATGCATGAAGCAAGGATTTCTCATGGTTATGTACATGAAGTTATGTTGTACTTATGTGGAAATTTTGGAATTTATGTATGTCATGTAATATGTATTATGAACTTGTGAATGTTTGGTTAATATATGATAGTTAAGGACTCCTAATTGCATGATCAAACATGATTAAGGAATGATTAGGAGTTAGGGCTTCAAAGGATGAAGTTTGAAAATGAAAAATTTAACTAAGTGTTAATGTAAAGTTGGTCAAACCCCTACTTTGACCTGTCGGGAAATAGAGCAAATGGACTTCAAATGAGTTGAAATTTTACAGAAAAATATTTCCCATTACACGTTTTAAAACAAGCTAAATAACACTGAATTTGAAGTTTTTTACAGAAAGTTATGATGTTCCAAAGTTTGAAGAAAATCACTGAAAAACCTGAAAAAATAGAAAAAATGACCAAATGAACAGTGCATTTCACGAATTAAACTGTATCAATTGGTCAAGCTAGTGACTCAATGAGTATTTTTCCCTTATAAAGGAACTTGCAAGCTTCAAATATAAATTGGAAGCACTCAATTTCGATTTTTTGAGAATTAGTTATGAATTTTCAAAGTTGGTCCGAAAAACTGTAAATAGTAACTTTCAAAAGTTGAAAGTTTTCAATTTGAACCTTTTGGACTTTTTGATCAAATTGAGGCTTCCGTTTGGTTCCAAATCAACATAAAATGAAGCTAAAGGGAAGGTTAAGGTGTGTCACACAATACCAGCTGTACCATTAGCCTTGCAAAGAATCCTGTACATTACACTCGGACCAAGCACATTGATATTAGACATCATTTCATCAGGGATCATGTGCAAAGAAAGGATGTTAAGGTTGAGTTCATTACAACACATCTTCAAGTAGCATACATTTTTACAAAACCCTTGGCCAGAGAACAATTCATGAACATTAGAAGAGAATTGGGAATGGTAAATCCCAATGAATTGTAAGTAAAATGTTGATTTGATGAGTAACATTTACTAACCTAAGCTTCGAAGTGTTTTGTCAAAGTTTTGCAGGTATTTGAGTAAGCACTTGCAGCATTGGAAATCAAAATACTTGAGCAATAGGTTCAAAATTTTGGAAGCAAGATGAAGTACTCGAGCACAAATGAAGCAATACTCGAGTATTGGAGCAAAATAAGAGCATTTGGAGCAGTAGTGGAAGCTATCTCTCGAGCAATATAAGGAAGCACAGGTAATGCTCAAGCATTCAATCTCAATGCTCGAGCAGGGTAAGTTTTATAGACTCAAAGACCACAATGATCGAGCATTAGTAAGCAATACTCAAGTATTGGGTATGTCCAAAGGTGTTCATGTTCTCAATTTGATGTTCAAGCACTAGAGGACAGTATTCGAGCACTAGAGTACAACATTCGAGCATTAGAAATCCAATGCTCGAGTATTTGACCCTCCTTAAGCATCTGTTCATCTTCCAGCCCTGATGCTCGAGCACTGTGACACAGTACTCGAGCATTAGAGTACAACACTCGAGCACTATGTGCTAATGCTCGAGTGTTGGCCGTCTGAGCCTTCAACACTCGAGCACTAAGTGTCAATGCTCGAGTGTTGACAGATTCTGGTGACTTTAACACCCTTTTCTTGTCAATACTTGAACCCTACTACTCAAGCATTCACAAATCCTCTCAACCCTGAATCGTTACATCTGCTCCCAAACCATTACAACTCTTCCCAGTAACTGATTTTCGGCCAAACCCCTCTATATTTACACCAAATTACTCCAAATTTGCTTCATAATTTGCCAAAATCTTCAAGCGACACTGATGGCACTTTTCTCTCTTTTTGATCCAAATTCCATCATGGCTCACACTAAGGTCACCACTGGTGCTTCAAAAGGCAAACTCTTTGCATATCCTACTCCTTCTCAAACCAGATCAGCCTCTACTTCTAAGAAAGTAAGGATTGCTGAGCCCTCTGAGGAGACAGTAGAACCCTCAGTACAAAAATCAAGTGCAAGTCAACCCAAATAAATTTTAAAGGACAAGGGCAAGGAACATATGATCTCAAGCTCTCAATCCACTACTCCTGCACCATTAAACTCTAAGACTGAAAGCATTTCTCCAAGCAAACTGGCCTCCTCATCAAAGCACAAGCCACAGGCAAGAGGAAAGAAGAAAGTGACCAAGCCAGAACTTCCTATGGCACTAAAGGGATTTAACACTTCAACGGTATATATTACAAACCTTTCTGAATTTTGAAGCAAAATTGAAGAGTATATCATTATGTCCTGCCATATATATGGATTTAAAGGAGTTAGATAGCTTTGGATTTAAGGTATCCGTTTATCTTGGTCACTATAAACCATTAATAGAAATTAAGGATGATTTCTATCCTGATATGATTAGAATTTTTTACAACAATATGTATTCTACTTCAGTAAAAGATGACAATGGAGAAATCATCTCTTATTCAATGGTGATTAGGATAAGAGGAAAGGAAATACTTATTACTCTTGAGATTTTAAACTTCTTTTTGGGTACAAATGAGTACGTGCAAAGTCTGTCTAATTTTTCTGAGGAAGAAATTCACAATCTATTAAGGCCAGGAGTTTCTTATGTCTCACTCTCTTTTAAGCCCTCTGCCATGCCCCCACTTTAAAGGATCATTCACTACATCTATTCTAGATATCTAGTGATTAAGAGTGGGAACTACACTTATTTGGCACATATGGATTACCATAACTTGGCATGGATCATGAACAAGGAAAAGAGGAACATAAGAAATATATGGATGTGGAGTAAATGAGATGTGGAGAATGATATTGGCATTGGTATTCAATGAGATGTGGAGATTTGTGTTCTCGGGCTCAAAGAGGATCACTGTGCCTTACCCATGCTTGGTGTCCAACATCCTGAATCAGCTTTAAATCTGGCCTATATTGGACAAAGTAGCAAAGCCAGTGAAGTTTAGAGAGGCACATCTGTAACACCTCTTCTTTATCCCTCTTAGGTTTAATTATAATGATTTGGAACCATTTCATGGCCTTAAGTAACTCAAATTGTCAAAAGGGACTTAATTGAAAACTTTCATTTTTATGTGGGTTACTATTCACATCTTTTTGGGCCAACTTTGAAAATTCATAACTAATTATAGAAAAATCAAAATTAAGTGGTTCCAACTTCTGTTTGAAGCTTAAAAATTCCTTTATGAGGGAAAAATACTAATTTGAACAGTAACTTGTCCAATTGATACATATTAATTCGTGAAAATGTACTGTTCATGTGGTAATTTTTCATTTTCCCAGGTTTTTCTGTGATTTTTCGCCAACTTTGGACACTCATAAATTTCTTTACAAAACTTAAATTCCAGTGGTCCTTGGCTTATTTTAAACCTTGCAATGTGAAATATTTTTCCACAAAATATCAACTCATTTGAAGTTCATTTACCCTGTTTCTCGACAGGATAAAGTAGGGCAAATGACCAACTTTACTTCCAGCACTTAGCCAAATTTTTACACTACTTAACTTCATAACTTATCATCTTGATTTCTAAACCTTTCTTAACCATATTAACTTATGTAATGAGGC
>JANTPZ010153449.1:0-27071 GCA_025593235.1 Vachellia pachyceras | reverse complement strand
GAGACCATAGAGAAGGTGGCCAAGAAGAGGCCTAACCCGATGCGCTGAAGCGGGGAGAGGCCGGACTCGTGGCGGGTGAATCGCCTGGCGAAGGGGACAAAGAAGGTGTCGTAGAGGGGGACAAGGATGACGAGGAGGATGTAGGGGATGGACTGGAGGGAAGCAGGAGGGATTTGGAAGGAAGAAGTGAGGTGAGTGTCCATGGAGTTTCCTTGTTGGACTGAGAAGGTTTGGAGCTGAGCAAGGATGGTGTTGAAGACAATGGTGCAAGCAAATATGGGAAGAACTGAAAGTAGGGTTTTTACTTGTTGCACTTGTTCGATTGTGCATAATCTCCAAGGGCTCTCCTTTGTGCTGCTGCTGCTGTCACTTCCATCTTGGACCTTAATAAAGGCCTTCTCAAGGAACCTGGAATGGAATACCAAAAATAAGAATCGTACAAAATTTGTACTGGTTTTTCTCCAGTAGATTTAAGATATACTAAGCACCCTAAAATATATATTTTTTCAAAGGCTGAAGTACCTGAATTTATTGGTGTGAAGGGAAGAAGATGAGGAATCGTGAGTGGATAGGCCATGGCCTCCATGAAGCATTTGTTGATTAGGATGACAAATCTGCTTTCTTTTCAGAAATGCAGCCACAAAGACCTGATCCAATAACATATAAAAGACCAATATATATTAATAAATATAAATAAATAAATAAAACTTGAACATATTGATAATATCGTTGACACTCTTTTGTAATTAGTACTCCTCTTTTCCTCGGTGTAACACATGATTGACAAGTTAAGATTAGTCTTAAATATAAAGCCTATTTCTAATTTTTACCCCTATTGATTAAAGATCACTGAATAATAATCAAGTAAGAAAGAAAGAAAAGGAATTAAGGAAGATGATTATGGGGATTTAAAAAACATGTAATATTAACCAATTTAACTAGCATCCTTAATATAATCAAATTAGATAAGTAAAACCTGATTTAGGAGCAAAGAAAGTACTATAGCATGGCCCCACTATGTATTATCCTTTCAAGAACTTCAAAAGCGTCAACCTTATATGATAATTTTTTATTTTGAAACTAAAACATGTGATTAAATAAATAAGGATCATCGGTGAAAGGAGTTTTATCTCAATTTATGTGTACCGTGAAAAAAAAGTGAAAAAAACATATCTGAACACGGATACTATAAGGTTGACGCTTTCCTAGTCTACTACTATTGCTACATTTTTTATTTAATCCCATCATTTTTTAGTTTCAAAATCCACATCAACAAGAACTGTCCATGTGTGGTGTTGTAGGCCTCATAGAATCTCATCTACAGTGCCCCATAAAGACGTAGTTAGAACTAAGAAATTGCGATCTTTTGATTCCCTCTTTTTTTTTTTATTTTTTTTAAATTTAATGACCCGCAATTGAAAAACAAACACTACATATATTTGTGTGTGTGCGTGCATGGCCCCACTATGTATTATTCCTCATCGTTGCCTCACTTTTTCAACTCTTCAAGGCTGTGTTTGGTATGAGTTTATTTGGGAACACAGTAGAGATATTTTTTTACCATTTACGA
This sequence comes from Vachellia pachyceras, assembly GCA_025593235.1. Taxonomy (NCBI): domain Eukaryota; kingdom Viridiplantae; phylum Streptophyta; class Magnoliopsida; order Fabales; family Fabaceae; genus Vachellia; species Vachellia pachyceras. Next base: position 25,501 of record JANTPZ010153449.1, on the reverse strand, counting down.
AGTAAATGTGTGAAGGAGATTATCTCATTTTATGGAAAAAAAAACTCTGACTTTTCCAAATGTGATTCCAAATAGGGCCAATTTAAAATAACAGAAGGCAGAGAGAAATCCTCACATAAGTTTTAATTTATAAGATATTCAATACTATTTTCTAAATTGTTTTAACACAAAAATATAAATATGGCATTTTATTATGTTTTTATATAAAATAACAATTTGTGTACTAACTACTGACGTACAATAATGCCACACATTGGGTCGAAATGCCTGGTCTCTTTCATACCATTATGAACTTATGATGATGACATTATTAACATTCCAAATATATAGTAGCCTCACTTGTTTACTACTCAAAGATCATTTATAACTTCATAGCCTTTTTACTTATTAATCCTAACAGAATTTAAAATGATACTGATTCTATGAGAGACATAAAGAATATATATATATATAAGTAGTAATTGAGAAGAAAGAAATTAAGAGGGAAAAAACATACTTGAGCAATGGGAGTGAAGATGCTGCCTTGAGGAGGCTTGTTTCTGTAATAAAGAGTACCGGAGATCAAGCTAATGAGACCCAAGGCCATGGCGGCGGCGGAGACACCGAAGCCGACGTCCATACCGGAGTGTGTTTGGACCCAAACGAGGACAGTTAGGGCAACAAGTTCACCAATGGAGAAAGCAAAATAGGCAAAGTTGAAGTAAGTAGAGAGCTTTTTGAGCTGGTGAGGGTTGTCTTGGTTGAATTGGTCACCTCCATGGGCTATCATGTTGGGCTTTACACAGCCACTCCCTAATGCCACTAAGTATATTGCTAAGAAGAATATGAATGCCTTGAAGCCTTTTGCTTCTATGCACTCTTGCCCTTCTCCTACTACCATATTAATATTGCATGGAGGTGGCTTCAGCTGTGGAAGATGAGCTTGAACTGACAGTAGAATGAAGCCCTGTGACATAAATCCATCAAAGCAAAGAAAAGCAAAACCAATGATTAATTATAAGCACCAGTTACTAGCTATTCCCCAAAAAGAAAGAAAGAAAGAAAAGAGTGTCATGAAAAAGCCACTTATTATATGCTTTATTAATAAATGGAGGACCACTTAATAAAGGAAGCTTACAAAGTTCTCATGGTATTATCCCAAAGGTGGATAAATATTGATCTGCTGCTAGTTGTTATTGGTGGGTTGCTAGCTAGCGAGACAAAAAGTGGATGATGGAAAAGAAACAAGGGCTGGGATATGTGTGTGTGTTGACTATTATTTCACTTGGGTCAGATTTCATTTCAGCATTGTTTAAGCCTGTTTGAGATATGACTATCGTAAAAATGTTTTTTACATTCACATGAACTCAAAATCCTCGTGATTAAGCAGCCAAACTCAATGGCTTTTGATTGATTAGGTTGATATATATATGTGTATATATGATGAATGGATAATGTATATATCTATATATAGAAGAATGAAATGGGGGCAGAGAGAGAGTGAGATAGAGAGAGGAACAAGGACATACAGAAAGTTCAAGAAAGCCAAAGATGAGGATGGTCCAGAAGCTGCCAAGATAAGAATCGGCAAGGAAGCCACCGAGGAGGGCCAAGAGGAAGATAGTGCCAACAAAGTTAGTCACAATGTTTGCCGACTTCGGCAATGAGAAGTGCATCTCATTTATCACGTACGTTATCAGATTGTTCCCCACCGCTGCTAGTCCCATTATCTCAAATGCCTGAAGCCCTGCCATTTATATATATATATGTCATCATGTGCATATATGGTCAACGGTAATATATATTACTTATATATAGCATATGAGAGAGAGAGAGAGAGAGAGAGAGAGAGAGCGCTATAGCTAATTGCAGAAGTATAGTATGATTTGGCATATTTTAGTACTGTTATTATTGATCCTAATTAATTCAGACTAAAAACCAGAGGCATATATACAGCTGTGATGTTTTGCAGCCTAGCTAGCTGGTTTGTTTTTTTTTTTTCAAAGGAAAATGGCAAATATATATAAATATATTCAAAAGTTGACTCTGTACCTCTGGACAATAATTAATTAAACGCAAGAGTTTCACTTCGACTAAAATACATCTTTTTGGTTCAAGAGAAGCTGGGCTGAGAGGAGAGATCAGCTAATGAGCATCAAGAGCCATAACAGAGAGAGTAAAACTAATGTATATTTTTATATATAGCAGCTCATCAAAACACCAAAAACACACACCAGACTGATGATTATAAGTAAGCTGATTCAGATGAGTTTGATGTTAAGAGCAAGAACATCAGAGAAAGGGGGGTAGATACCAAGAACAAAAGCTGCAGCTCTCATTCCACCATGCTTTTGAAAATTGGAGGGTCTGCCTCTCCAATCAACAGTAATATCTACTCTCTCTTTTCTCATTTCCTCCATACTCTCTCTCAATATAACTCACTCACTCTCAATCTCTCAATGAGAACAAAGAGACAGATCAAGCACGAACAAGACTACAATAGTTATGAAGAAAGAAGGCTTGTTGTCTTACTCTAAGGCTGGATACTGAGGGAAACATGTGGTTGGTTTCTGAATTTATAGTGCCAAGCCAAGCGCTTATCTACTCCTCTCATCAGATTCTTCCACAGAAAATAATAATAAATAATAATTAAAAATGGAGGAAGGAGGAGAGAGAGAGAGAGCCCCCACAGAGAGAGGAGAAAATCGGAGACCCTTCAAACCATAATAATTATTCCCACGTGTATTACACTCCACCAGAGAAAATGTTCTCAAACATTTTCCCATGTATACTTCTGTGAAAAAGGCCCCTTTTATGTTTAGGTTTGGCTGCATTTTGTAAGATTGAATTGCCTTTGGTGGTCCACCCTCTTGATTAGTGTTACCAAAGATTCCATCTATAAAATTGCAAATAATTCAACCAAACATTATATATATTAAAAATATTCTATCCAAGTTTTTTTTTCTAAAATATGATTAATGTCCAATTTATCCTAAAAGTTTTTTGCTTAAGAATTATGGATATCATGAAATTTTTGTTAGATCAATATTGATTCTGAAATATTAAACAGTGAGCAATTTTGCCTTTAACAGTTAAAAATATTAATGGTTAACATTAGGTTTTGAATGATAATGATAATTTTACTCCTTTTTAATATTTTCAAGACACTATTGATATAAAAAATCATTCTCCCAACGTATTCTCAAACACATAAAATATGGAAACTTTTAGCACAAATTAAAATTATACCGTAATACTATTTTATTTTTGAATGATTGATATGTTTTATAAATTTCCCCTCCATCAAAGAATAATTATTACTCTTGTTTATGTTGCTGCGTCTCCTGTAGACAGAAAAGTAAGTCTAACCTTTTTAACATGCAGGGAATTTTATCCAAAGAAGCTGATTAATTATGGGCAATTATATATATTGTCCCGTGTGTATTAAGGGTCAGGCTAAAGAATTTCAAATAATAAGAAAATCAACAAAAGAATAAATTATAAATAAAGGAAGAAGTTTTAAATTGCAAGTCAATTAATAATAGTAATTATTGGATTTTATTTGCTTCAATTATATATTTTAATTTGTATGATCATGACATATTTACAAAATTAAGTAATAATCTTGTAATTAATGATATATAAAATTTCCACAAGGTTAATTTCAGAAATATATATTTGATAAATCATGAGCAGATGCATGCGTTGTAAATATATATTTTCAAGGAAATATACCATCAATTTAATAATTACTAGTACGAACTTTTCATGGCATTGTATGATTTGGTCTTAGAAATTATAGGAAAAAGATTCACTAAAAAATTAATCGCCACTAATTACGGCAATAAGATTTAGAAGCATAAAACGTATAGGCCTTAAAACGAATGAAAAGAAAACAGTGTTGAATAATGTCATTCCTCTGTGTATTCTTTAATATTTTCATACATTGAGATTGAAAACTTACATATATGAAAATGTGGTTGTTGAGTTATACGAGGAAAAAGACGTATTAGGTCCGTTTGAGAACGAGGTAGAGAAGTACTTTTACGCAAGTCGAAGTAAATATGTAGAAAAGATTGTATCGTTTTACGGAAAAATACTGTTGAACGTGTTTATGGAGAGTAAATAAACTTTTCCAAACAAGCACATTTACTAATTATTCTACGCGGGATTTAAATTTGGACAAAACTTAGGCTAAGTTATTATATTCATTACACATTAAATTTTTGAATCGCATATGACCGTGTCGATCTCCTTACTTTTTAAAAAAATTTGTTCTGCTATAAATGCTTCATACGAAAAAGTTAGAATACATAATTAAATGTGATTAAAAAATTTTACATAATGCATATAAAGAAGTACTTAACCCATATATGTATATGGTAGTTTAGATCGATACATATATATGTGTGTGCCAATATTCTCTCTCCTCTTATATATAAGCACAAATGCCGACTTATATTTTAAACCATCTCTAATTATTACACTTACCAAATTGATTTTCCATTCACTTGCATATGCTTAATTAAAATATATATATATATATATATATATAAAAGTGAGTAGTGGAATCTTTAATGCTTTCATCCAAACACTCATTACAGAAGGAAATTTCACAGCCTCTTCTTGTGGAAGTACCAAAAAGCAATATTAAAAAGTTGAATAAGTAACTTATAATTAAAGCATTATAATAATCTATATACACATACACACACCTTATCTCTTATTCAAAGGATATACCTATCAATATTGAATTAAAATGAGAGGGTTTGTAGGAGAGAATATGGGAGAAGGTGCATGGTAAGTGGAACAAGTAATGATGAGTCTGTGAAATGAACTTTTTTATTTTACTATGTGTTTGGCAGCTCCGTTGGAAAGAAAGGAGTTCCGTTGGGAGAAAGGAGTTTACAGATTTCTAGATGATTTTGTGGATTTCAAGATGGTTTTTTACAGATTTTAAGATGGTTTTATCTCGACTTACATGACCGTGGGGGAACAAAATTCCCAAACAAGCACTATAATGTGCATTTTTATAATAATGTTTCAAGTGATAATAATATAACGTGTAGTTTGGTGTCTTGTATTAACAAAGACAAGGAGACCAATTAAAAAAGATTGTCCCTCCTTAAATTATCAGCAGGATGATGATTATCTCATTTTGAAATTTATTGCCAGCCTACCCATTTTTTTCTTCTTTCTTTCTTTTCCACAAAATAAAAATTACCCAGCATATAGCTCTATCCATGCTGTTTCATGCATATAGAAGACACTCAATGTTAGAGTTTATTTGGAAGCTATTTTGAAAATATCTTTTACAAATTCCGAAGAAAAACTTAGGTTTTGGAGAATATCTTTTACAGATTCTGAGGCAAAACCTAAGTTTTGAAAAGTGATTTATGTTTGGGAAATTATTAGTTTTTACGGATTCCGAGGCAAAAGGTAAGCAGGATAGAGAAAGAAGGAAGAAAGTAGAAAAGAGGAAAGAGAAAGAATGAAAAAAGTAGAAAAGATAAAAGAGGAAAAAGAGGAAAAAGTAGGTTTCAAAACCTAATTTCAAACCGAGGTTTTGTAACCAAAATAATTTTTCTAAAAACTTTTTGTGCTTGAATAAAACCTAAATTTTAAAACTAAACATAGATTCTGGGAATAGCTTCCAAACAAGTCCTTAATATGTATGAAAACCAAAACATCTCAGGTTCTCTATGCTTTAAACAGGCAAAAAATGGATCATAGGAATATAACCTTTTTCTTGTATAAATTAAATAAAGTAAAGCTAGCTTGTTTCCTTTATAATTAATATAACAGTACTGTCCATGTGTTATATATTATGCCCTATATATATATACATGTGTATGCATACATCAGTTTCAAACTAGGGCTGCTGCTTAACAATTGATTTTTGTCTTACTGAGTTAAAATACACACACACACACACACACACCCCCGTGATCTGCATGAATTCACATCTCTCTAATTAAGTTAATATAAACTAACCCTTCTGGTTATAAACTAACCCTTCCAATGCGTTTACTGATTAATTTACATGGGGGGGACTGGGCAGGATCCAGGGATGGAGGTAGGGGTCCAGTTGGGGGAGACAAGTGGCAGGAGCTGATTGGGGTGGCGGCATGAAAGGTGAAGGGAATGCAGTGAGAATGAGAAACAGAGAAAGGAAAAGCGGGGGGACAAGTGGAGACACAACATATGAATCCTAAGCGGATTCCATAACCAATGCTTCTTCTTCTTCTTCCTCTTCTTCTTCAGAGTCTCTTTTACTTTCTCTGTCAATGAGATGTTGGTGGAGTTGGTAAGTTGGCTTACACCCCCATGAAGATGATGAGAAAGTGTGTTTCTAGTCTATGAAAGCGTTCTCGTTGGATGAGGGGATTGGATAACCTTAGCTACATGTGTGGGCATCATTTCTATCCTTCAAATCATGGGCGGACTTAAAGTATATTTTTAGTCCTTTATATTTGGGTCAGGTTTCATTTTAGTCATTTAAGTTTAAAAAGTGCATTTACAGTCCCTTAAACTTAACGCGTTAGTTTCTCTTAACGGAAATTGCTGACTCATCAAATTTAATTGATGACTGTGCAATAAAACATTGACAAAGCATGCTACTATTTTAATTTTAATTTAATAATATAATAAATTTGATATTTTAAATTGTGTAAAATAAAAAAGATTTAAAATAATAACGTTAAGTTTGATAAGTCAGCAATTTCCGTTAAGAGAGACTAACGGTATTAAGTTTGAGGGACTGAAAATGCACTTTTTAAACATAAAGGACTAAAGTGAAACATGATGCAAATATAAATGACTAAAAATATATTTTAGCCTCCAGAAAATTAGGTATATATTAATACTATGTGATTTATTCTGCACCTACTCATTTAATAATTTTGAACCCACTAAATTTTTGCTTAAATTCTTTTAAAAAGTATATTAAGAATAAGTCTCATACTTATTTTGAACCCCCTGAGTTAGGGTATCGAGTCCGTCATTGTCTCAAGTCCAGATTAATCAATTGTCAATAGGTGTCGGATTATAAGTGATGTTTCATAAAAAAATTATTTTACTTTCTCTTATTACATTAACCCTCGAAATTTCAAGGCTTTTATACACACACCCACACACAAATCCACAAAACCTATAGGGTCAGCAATTTATCCTTAGACTTCTTTTTAATTCCCTATTTTTGTCAACAATTTCATGAATTTTTTTCCCCTTTTTGGACAATACTTAAGTGAAGTTCCATATGCCTATTATCTCTAAATTTTCACTCACATGAAATTGTGTGTCCTATTTTCAAATATTGTAATTTAACTATACAATTACATAAAAAAAATATTACATCCTATCTTTGTTTTATAAGAGTTGATTAACTTTTTTTTTGAAAGATTAAAAAACTAAATGATTGTTTTAATTATAACAGATATTATAAAATAGTTATATGTATCATTAAATTATACAGCATTTGTTAAATTAGTTTGAAAAAAATAATAAATATATTAATTATATGACTTCCTTAATTTCTCCATAAAAAATCAGAGGTAACAAAACATATAGTTACATGTGATTTAAAGACTTAAAATAATGAATATAAGAAATTGAACCTAAGTTTTATTCTTTTTTAATACAAAAATTTTAGGAAATGGGCGGGTTTACCCACAATCCAAGGGTAAGACATCTAACTCATGATCCACTGATGTATGTCCCTACAGACACTGAAACATGACAAACAAACCCTTTCTGTCTGGCCTCAACAAGTAAGTCTACCCAACTTCATTAAGCTATAATGATGTCCCTCAAGTGTTATGACTGGAGCCATGGTATAAAGAGCACTCCCCTGATCAAATCCTCTGTTTTTTTATAAGAGTAATTGAATAAACTCTTCACCAAATAAACCCGTTGACTATGAGTTTAAGTTTTATTCTTTTCTTCATATATATATATATATATGCGTACCCACCATTGCTTAATATTTAGTATAATTAACTGATTAAAATTTGAAATTGCTGTAAAAAATTTCCTTGAGTCTAATGTCACCAACCCTCTTTTTGGAAAAAGAGATCACAAGTTCAAATACGTTCTTATGTGTATGCGCTGAATGATGTGTGTTTAGATTTGACCCCTATAAAAAATTAAAAAAAATACCAAATGCAAATAAGAAATAAAAAAACACTTTTCAGCATGACTTTTTACCTATTCTTAAGATTCAGAGCAGCACCTTTACTCGTAGAATATTAAAGCCCTCCTGCTTAATCAAAACCATCACTGATAATATTTGTTTTTTTTTAATTATTTATAGTCAAACATAGCATAATTTTGTTGATTTCTAACGAAACTATTTATAGTTCAAACATTTTAATATTTAATATTGGAATACCTTTGTTGGATTTCAAATGTTGTAAACAGGTAGTTCTGGCTTACAAAAGGAGAATATTGTGTTTGTTTGGAAAAGCTTATTTACTTCCTAAAAGTATATTCAACATTCTTTTTTCTGTAAAAACGAGATAATCTTCTCCATATATTTACCTCAACTTATGTGAAAGTGCTTCTATACCACGTTCACAAAAGGATACATTAACACCTTTCGGTGTGTTGTGCTTTTTGACGAACTTAAGAAGATCAGAAAGAAACGATGTACGATGCAAATCCACAACAGAGATTTATGTTGACTGAGAAACAGATAAAAGATGACCTTTTTGATAAAATTTGCATATTGGGATTCTTTATCCGTGTGTAATTGGCACGCACATTTATTGTAATTTTTTTTAACATTCAGGTTGAAACTTTGAATGGCTTAAATTTTGTTATATTTAAAAAAATTTGTAATTATCTAAACCATCCGTAAAGGATAAAAGTATGTTGGCCATCGAAATGCAAAAGGGGTACAGTATTTATGGGTGAATTACCCTTAAATTCTAAGGAAGAGTTGTATTTATAAAATGGTCCCAAATATTAGCCTTAAATACAAAATGGTCCCAAAGATTCATAAAATTACAAAATGGTCCTAGGAATAGTTGTTCATGTTGTAAATGAAGGCTGCTCAGATTATAAATGAAGGCTACTCAGGTTGTTAGAGGTTGTTAATTTACAACCTGAGCAGCCTTCATTTACAACCTGAGCAACTATTCCTGGGACCATTTAGTAATTTTGTATTTAAGGCTAATATTTAGGATCATTTTGTATTTACTTGTCTTGCTTGAAACCTGAGGGTAATTCTCCCCAATACTTTAGTCCAGTAAAAATAGTTAGTCTCTCGCGGTAAAAATAGTTATTACTAGAGTTACATATTTGTTTGGAAATCTGTTAAAAAAATGATTTTACACAAACCGATGTAAATACGTGAGATAAGTTTTATCTCAACTTGTGTGCAGCGTGGTTGCCAAACACTGCCAACCAAAATATCAATTCCGGTTAAGAAAGGAATTTAAACTTAATGCTCAATTACTCTTTAAATAAAATTGCATTTGATAAGAAAATATATGTGCACTCAGAACGATGATGTGCAATATACTCAAGTATTGAACTAATAGCAAAAGAATGATTTTTTTTAAAAAAAAAATCCCAAAATTCTTAAGCCCTACAGGAGTTGAAGAATTTAGGTAAAAAAAGTATAAACCATTTTATTATTTGAATAGACCAGACTTGTATCCTTTTATATATCTTTTCCTACTTTCTTGATATCTCAAACGTTTTGTAGCAACTTTCAAAGTCAATAAAGGTCCCGAATTAGGCAGCCTGCAGCTTGTGGAGTTGTGGTCCTTTTCATCAATTATTTCAGTATATCCACAATGGAGATGTTGCTTTATTATTGAAGAAACTCGTACGAGAATGTAAATAAATGTTTGAATCTGTACGCACAAATTAAATTTGAGGAATTTCCACAAGTGCATGGTCTATCTCTAAAGTCGGCAAATAAATAATATATACATACACACGATGGACTTAACTTTGTATTAATATCAATACAAGACTTTAAATTAAAAAAAAATGGAGAGAAAGTTTTAAGTTATCTACAAACCATTCATTTGGTAACTCCGTTTAGAGTGACTTTCACTTACACCGAGATAAAACTCTTCTCACATACCTACATCGGATTGCGTGAAATCATTCTTTTAACAGTTTTCCAAACGAACACGGCATCATTTCAAAAACGCGGACCCTCGGTTACTATATGCCTTACTCACATGTTCATGTACAGTGGGTTCCTTTGAACATGAGAAAGAAAGGTCATCTGGCAGATTTTACTGTCTTCTATGTTGTAAGCACTCAAGGCCCAGGAGGAAGAAATTATTGAGGACAAATATAGATATATATATATATATATAATGTATCCCACCAACGGCTTTGGGAAAGAAAAGAAGAACAAGTCTACTTTCAACACACCAAATTCAGAGAACCTTATCTTTACTTTTTGGTGTGGTGTTGAAATTCAGGATCCTTTTTTTTATGTGACAGTGATACATCATTTTTTTTAAGTGGGCATGTGTACCACAATTTTAGGTGTGAATAAACAAGCAAGTTGAATTCAACTAATCTTGTTTTTCATTTTGCCAAAGTACTGCTTATTCAGAATATTATTCAGAATTTTTGTAGCCCATGATTACAAAAGGTTGATTTGGCAAAGTTTTAAATGTTTGATCCTGAGATTTTTAATAGCTATTCCAAAATTTTAAGTCTCTAACACATACATATATTTAATTTAGGGACTCAAGTTATGATTATCTAAAAATTAATTTTTATATTACAATCATCGTACTTTTATAACTGTATAACAACAATTGGCTTGTTTGAAACAACGTTTATAAAAGCTAAACGCACGTTTAATAGTGTTTTTCGTAAAACGAGACAATCTCTTCCACATGTTTACCTAGATTACGTAAAAGTACTTCTCTACCGCGTTTCCAAACAAGCACAACAACATGCATTACCTGTTGGTCAAAAAAAGTAAGCATTATTTTAGTAGGCAATCCGAATTAATGAAAAATTCCGAATCAAATTACATTCACATTAAATTTGAATCTTTTAAAGTTAAAAACTTCTTAAAATATTTTAAAATAACAAAAAGATAAACGTAAATGGAAGCTGCAATGATGAACACCCACACACCACATTATTAACTTCCCCTCTTATATGTATGAAGCAAATTTAATTTTAATTTGAGAAGGTTAACCCCATATCCTAATAACGTTACTATTTCAAGTTATTGGTACAATGTACATGAAAATAAAAACAAGTGATGGATTCTTTTTTTGTGTTTAAAAGGGACATTAATATAGAAATAAAGCATAATTCACATCACATTCACAAATGGTTCCCACTTTTAGTTCTGCCTCTCTCTTTTGGAATCAGCACTATGGAGGTGATTGACAACCCGGGTCCAGCCTATGAAATTCGGGTCAAATACCAAGTTGAGGTATAAACCTAGCCAGACAAGTGATAGGTTTCTTCTTTTGCTCTTTAAGCTAGTGGGAGAAAATATGGATTTCCTCATTTATCCAAGGAGGACAGCATCTAGTAATAAACTTTTTTTTTTGTTAAAGCGTTCTTACCCATACAATCAGCTACTAACCCCGTTTGATAAAACTAGAGAGTTTAAATGCACATTCAATAGTATTTTTCTGTAAAACAAGATAATCTTCTTTACATATTTGTCTCGACTTATGTAAAAATGCTTCTTTACCGTATTCCTAAACAGACCTACTAAACAGATTCACTACGTTACATGTAATTGAATGGTCTTTGTTAATTTACCTAAAGATTTTCATTAACAATCTCACCGGCCGTTAATAACAACCGGACCAGCTACTATTAGGGCTTAATGGTAATTCTTTTGTTCATCAATCGGGTTACTTGGGATCTCATGGTAAATTAAAAAGAAATGCCTTCCAACCACCACCACACCACAGGTCCATTGTGGTATCCATAACTAGCATCAATCAATCACCAACTTTTCCCCCCACTTCATCAACGTTACTTCAGGTCTTCTTCATACAGGATTTTGACGTAGCTTCAATGCTTTCTAAATTTTACATCAAAGTTCAGCATAAATATCTCTACAGGGATCAGCCATTTCTAACATATTTGACTTCATGTTCATTTTAATCAAACTGTGGTTTTTATTGAAAAATAATTTATACTATCTTCCGTCTCAAATATAAAAGTTAATTGGAGTCAAATTTAATCTTAAATACAGTATCTCAATTTATTTTGTCTTCCACACGTGTGTGTATTATCTCCAAACCCTACTATAAAAATAAGTTGACTTTTGTTTTATTGTTTACAAGATTAAGCTAAATAAATCACCTAAAAGGTATTTTTTTGTAAGTTAATTTGTTTAATTTATAAACTACTGCATAATCTAATGATACACATTTAATCTTTAATCTCTCTAAAAAAACAATTAACTCTTATATTATAAATATGAGATATTATTAATTTTTCTCAAACTAACTTATCTTAATTATGAGTTAACTAATTTATATCACATTCCAGAGCAAATTTAAGAACATCATATCACATTTCTTATAAGTAACTTATTCATCTCATTTGTTTAATCTATCCAATTAGTTAAATAGTTTTTATGTGGAGGAAGTGTAAAGTAATTTTATGTCAGATTATAAAATCACTTTTGCAAGGAAAAAAAACAATCCGAAGCATGATAAAGAGAAGTCTAATATGCCCCAAAAAAAACATACAATTAGATACAACCAGGATTATTTCTCAAAATTCATGCATATTTATAAATATAATCATGAATCAAATCCATAAAAAACTTTTCATAAATATAATCTTTGGCTTCAATTTGGAGTTGTTGCCAGATGAAATCCCATTACCATTTCCTAGCGGCGCTAAAAAAAGCCATTGGTTGTGCATTACTACTTATTACTAGTCATTATTCAATGGTCTATTGATCTCATCCATCCACTAAATGATGAATCACAACCCACTAATCATTCTTTCCCTCCCAAAATCTTTCACTGTGATTCCATATCAAAAAAAATTATAAATAGTAACACATTAATGAAAGAATATAGGATTTTGTCGTTAGGTATTTGATCAAACAGAATCATCCAGTTCATATATAACCTATCTCTAGAATACCCCTAAGGGGGATAGGGTTAAACAGAGCGAAAAAGGTTTTCCATGAGATGCAAAATGAAAACTTAGCTCCACATGAAGTTTGTGAACAAGTAATTATCTGATAATGAGCAAGGAATATCCGTCTTTCTGCTAAACAGGATGTATTGAACTCATAATTCATAAGAGATAAATATTCTTCATAAGTAATTTATTTCTTCATGCTACTTTCTTTTAAAATGGTTTTATCTTGTAATGTCTAAGCATGGTTCTTATCCATAATAACACCAACTTTCTTGTTCCCTTTTCCTCTCTTTTATACCGGCTGGCAATTAATTTTACCACTAAACTCATGATCATCTCTATTTCCCCTAATAGATTTTTTTTTCATTAAAAGGAAATCTATATTACATCTAGTATTTGCTTTCAAGTTTCAATCCACCATAATAGTTTCAATGTCAGACCTCAATACCCTTAAAGGAAATCATACACATGCTTGAGGATATTATAGGAATTTAATATCCTAAGGTAATCATGCTACATGAGAATAAACCACCATTACTTATAGGATATATATTCCTCGAGTTTAAGGAATATGGGTTGACAAGGAGATATATATATATATATATATATATCCTGCATGATGCGGATAGTTTTAGAATCTTCATAATTGGTCCATTCAAGCACAACCAAATTAGAAGTTTGTTTGGAAGCTATTTTAAAACCTAGGTTTCACAGAATCCGAGGTAAAAATTAGGTTTTGAAAAGTAATTTATGTTTGGAAAGTTATAGCTTTTACGAATTCCGAGACAAAAAAGTGGGTAGGAAAGAGGAAAGTAAGAAAGAGATAGAGTGAAAAAGTATGAAAGAGAAAAGAGAAAAAAGTAGGAAAGAGAAAGTATGAAAAAGAAAACCTAGATTTCAAACTTAAGTTTTGAAATTTAGGTTTTGACAATCAGATTGCCAAACGAGCACTAGAGCTTGCAGGATCCATGGCCGTAGTTGATTGACACAACTTAGAATCATTATGAAAATCCTGTTAATCATCACAAAAATTTGTGTGGAGGAATCCTAACAGCAACGAATCTAAAATTTTCAAGGTTTTTAATTATAAAAATTTTATAGGATTCATAAAAAGAGAAAATGAAAGAAAAAATAAAAATCATGTTTTAACTCTTTAGTTCATTATCACTTTAATTAAAATTTTACAAGAATTTTATATGGTAAATCATTTTATAGAATTTTCTTCAAACGAGAAACACCAACAGGTGATTCAGAGGCTTCCATGGGGATTCATGCAGAAAGTATAATTCTAAGAACATTACTACAAGGAAGGGAAAATTAACTTTTGATTCTATAATTTTGACCAAATTTTAATTAAGTCCCTACACTTTCATTTAATGCAACTTAGTTTCTACAGTTTAATCGGTTATAACGCAGTCCCTATAATTTAACAATTTAAAATATTAGCTCCTATGTTTTAAAAAATAAACTTATGTATTTAATAAAGATTAGAAATTAAAGTATAAAATGGTTAAAATTATAAAGATCAAATTGCACTAGTCAAAATTGAATCAGAACTATAGAACTTAATTGTACCGAATCAAAATGTATTGACTGAATTACACAACTGGGTTAAAACTACATATGCAGAAAACAAAACATTAATTTTTACCATAATAACAAGGGTATGTGTGTGACGTGCCAAACATGTTATATATAGGGCTTGTTCGGATAGTTCGTTGGGAGAACGGATACAGATTCCAAGGTAAATATGTAAGAGGATTTTTGTCTCGATAAACGCAAGAATGGATTTTAGTTGCCCAAACGGGCTAACCAAACAAGCCTATAGATCTATTCCAAGTGCCCCAATCATCATCATCGTAATTTTCCCCTTTGATCAATGCAATCTATCAAAATCAAATTCAGTTCAAATGTCACTAAAGAAGTAAAGATTTAGCAGTTTACATGACTTGCAAGAAAAGCATAATCCGTATCCGGATGGACAATGCACTTTCCTAAGCAATCCGGAGGTGAAAGCGACGCCACTACACAAGTAAAGTGCAAAAATAATATACATTTAATGTCTAGGTACACTGCATTTCCCCCCTTATTTACAGATTTTGTATCAGAAAAGTAGCTGGAAATTTGATTTGAAAAACAAAGTGGCTGAGGGCATGCCACATAGGCCATGTTATGTGATGTTCAATATTCAAAAAACCAGACGAACTGGTCAAGGTTGAAGGTCGGGTCAGACCAATTGTATTAGTTGGATAAATCATTGTATTTTGAATATTTAATTAATAGATCGTTCATTTCTATTATCATAATCTTTACATGTTTATTATGATGAACTATCCGTGGATAAATCCAAATTGGTTAGCTCTGCAATATCTCTGTTAGGTGCTGTGACGGTGATGTAGATGCCACTTCTAGGGCTTGTAGGATTCGAGGGCTCACATCAAAGATCTTAACACTGTAAATGGTTGTCTTGCCATTGAGGAAGTTCGCCACCGTCTGCGGTGACGAAAGGTTGTCTTCGATGATGCCGTAATTAACGCTAATGGAAGAGACGGTAGTAGCAAGGGAAAAGGAAGAGACAGGTTGGAGTATGGTTTACGTAGGATGATGAGGTGGTCTGCATGTGTACTATCAGTCAAATTTAACAGTAAAAAATAACTTGTTTAAAGGTAAGAGGGAAATTACCACATTTTGAAACTTCCAAATCTAAAATACCAATTAGAAAAATTTTGTTATTTTGTCTTTTTAAATTAATGAGGGTCTAAACCCATCATGAAACATGAATAAAACCCCAATCACTTGCACCCTCCATCAAATTCCTCTTTCACATTCACTAGACTGATATCTATCTTTTCAAGTATGAATCAATTCCTTTGGTATGTTGGACAGCAATTGAAGGATGACCTCATTCCCATCTTCTTCTACCTCATAATGGAAACATCATCTATAACCATCATCCCTTGTCAATATTGATTTTAATCCACATCTTTCTTAACTTTCTCTTCTTTTATCATGGTCTACCTCTTCAACAATAACCAAAATCTTCCATATATGATTCCATTTTTTGCTATGTTTTTGCTTTCAAAATTTTTAAAAACGAATCGAGTAACCCGCCTAACCTAACGGGTTGACCGGGTTATTACTAACTCATGTAGGTCTAGGCCGGTTCACTCCAGTTCAACTGCTCCCCAGTTTGATAGATGACACAGCCCAATCTAATGGTCAACTCACATGTTTCCTGATTGAACCAACTAGAATTCAAACCGGTTTTTGAACTCTAGTGATGGTTATTATATTCAACGCTGTTCATACGTTCATTTCCAATGAGGAATGTCTCCCAAACTTTGCAATTGGTGTTTGAACTAGGTCATCTCATATCATGATGACAAATATTTGAATTTAATATATATATATATATAACACTCAGCAAACTATTATGGATTAATACCACCATTTAGATACCGCTCAAATATCACTAATGATGTTTCTAGTTCCTTACACTTCACTACAAGTGGTATAATTCTTTCCCATCATGCAACCACTTTTATATATTTGTTGTTGTTTGAAGATTTGAGAGATATATACACGGAAAATGACTAATATTTCTTACCCTAAAAATGAAACTACAAATACAAATAGTTATTAAGTCAAATATTCTACCTTCTTTAAAATGTAAACTTATGACATCTGCCACCATATGGCAAGTTTATAGACAGGAGAATCTTACATGATGATCACACTATTCAAATGCCTTATGACGACGATGTAACAGAGAAATGAGTAAGAGTACTGTACACTGTTTCGTGTAAACTTCCTGACCAATCACCATCTCACATTGAAATTATGAAACCAAGATCTTTTGCTTAAAATTTATATTACTTGATGAACTTTCTTAAAATTAGAACAATCATGGATATTGCACATTTGAACCAAACAGTAATGTTGCGTTTGGTATTCTGAAAATAAAGCCATGGAATTGGAATTGAGGTTGGAACTGAAAAATTTTATTGTTTGGTTTGTGAGAACCTACTTTCAGGGAAGTGAAAATGGATTCCATAGAACGTATTTGAGTTCCCAGCAATAACTATGAAACTGAGATGAATTCCATGGAAATGGAAACATATGACCGTTATACCCTCCTGCATCTCTCCACTCACTGACTCAGATCGACGACAGCATGATGAAGTGCGCGACGCTAGCTGGCGACGGCGACGAAGTGGGCAACAAAGGTTGGTGGTCTCCTTCTTCCCCGGCGACGGAGGCAAGCGATGGAGGTGGGCGGAGTCGAAGACGATGAAACCAACCATCATCAGAACCAACGACCTTTCTCAGCTCCCAACTCTCTCCTTCCTTCGTCTCGCGTGCGCAAGCCAACCCTCGAGCACCCCACAGCACAGTGACGCCTCCAGCTCGTCTCTGCCTCTCGCAGGTTCCAGCTCTATAGGCGATGCCTCTGCTCCAACGTTCTTCTAGTCAAAGGTGGAAGCCGAGCTTCCAGAGGCCACTGGAGAAAGATCGAGGGTTTTGGCTGTCTGAATTTGCTGCTTCTCGTGCTTGTCGGAATTTGCTTGACGATGGTGGCCAAGGACGCCTGTGCTTGTCGGAATTTGCTGCTGTGGGGGAGGGGAATTTTTTTTTTGGGAGGGGAGAATTTTTGTTTGAGGGATATATTAGTCTTTTTCACATTATAAATATAAATATTAAATTAAAATAATACCTACTTCTTCCAGCATACCAAACATACTTTTAATCTCACTTCCACTTTCAGTTCCACTTCTAATTCCACCTCCAATTCCATCAAAATCAATTCTACGTACCAAACGGGACATAAAGGGATAGGGAAGGAAAAGAATATACTTTTGCTACGGAGAGAGAGCATGTCAAGTAGTGAAAAAGGAACCATAGACTAAAATAAAGTTGGCACTAAATAAAGTTCTACCAATATGTAACGTGCAATTATTCAAACTACTACTGTTTTGCAATTTCATCTGTCATTCTGTCATTTAAGGTAAAAGTTCTAAGGCAGTTCATTGATTAAATGTGATTGATTGTTTGGAGACAATAATATATTTGGAGTTAGAATATATAGACCCAAATATGCATGAAGAATGTGTAAATTAGAGCTTCTTTTTTAATGCTGACCCAAAGGTAAAAAAGTTTACATTACAATAATCAAACTGTGCAAGTCGAGTCAGATTAACCACAAAACCGAATTAAACAAGTGACTTTCTTTCTTTCTTTCGATACCTAACATGTTTGGTTCAATTCAACTTTGAATCAAAACTTAAATCCAACCAAATATAAGTTGCAAATACATCCAGCCTATATACTCTGTCAATCAACATCCTAACAGATATGCGGTATCGTTTCAACTCAAAGAAGACTATGTATGTCCTAGCCCGAATCCATTAGAAGATCGCTAGACTACCGCGGTAGCCATCAAATCAATCAAATGACTCGTACTAATAACAAAAGCCACTCTAAGAAGCTAAATTTGCGGATACTTTATGGCAAAGCCAGAGAATTCAGAGCAATGGCTCAAAATTCCACTCAAAAGACTCAGTGTGCAGTAAGCACCACGATGAACATCTCACTCTAATTGGTTGACTAAACTCAAATAGGAGGAGTAATCCCAACCGCTGACCGAAAAAACCGGGCCAAAATTTGGACCCCTATTAGTCTCGCCTACTTTGATCAGAAAACAAAAGCCCCTCACAGAAACAAGACATTTGTACTATACTTATATATAATGACGATGACCCGAAAGAAATATTATGGGGGAAAGCCAAAGTAAATGGCCCACCCTACTTAATTCCACTTACGCAAACCAAATAATTATCAACAGAAGGCACTTTATAAGTTTATATACTTCAAATAATCAACTAAATATATCAGCATGATGTGAGTTATAACGTGCGCCACATAGCATCCTCAACTCAATGGGCACGATGTTCAATGCTTAATTGAAGCGAAAACGAAGCATATGGTCCCTACTGTTAAATGTTAGGCAGAAACCATCAAGCGCCCTGCTTTTGCTGATAATTCTATCAGAAAGAACCGGATCAAGCACCTATGCCATAACAAGTGTGCGCCCATGTCAGTGGACTACCATTTAGAAGTCCTCTTTCGTTCTTTTCACTATATTGTAACTCTCAAACCCATTATATTTAGAAACTAAGAGTGGATCTGAACACAAAGATACACGAGATCGAATGTATCTTCTCGAATACCTTGTAATTACAGCCAAAAGGTTCCGCATAGAGATACATATGCATCGAGCACTCACCTCTTTTTTTGCCTGGAGCGTAACCGTTGCAATTTTATTCTTCGATTGCATATACTTTTTTGTGGCTCGCTTTTGCATTATGCCCTCCAATACGTAGCTACCGACCAGCTTTCCAGCGCCATTATCTGGAATATGCCATGATATCTTAGTTATACAAATATATGACAAGCATGCTCATCCGTCTCGTACCATTCATCTTTTAGATACAACCTCATGTTCAGGGACACAATCCATATTGCTTGTCGGAATAAGCTATTCCTCTCGCCAGATGCATATGTTTCACTTAATTTATGCGCATAAAAAAAAAAGCACTACTGTTCTGATTCAAACCAAGCAAGTCAAACTTTCTTCACAGACCCTTGGTAAGAAATTTACTAAATTATCAAGTTTACTTCATTTGATATTTTCTTTTCTCAACCTTAGCCAAGCAGAGGTAGCACAGAAAGCCTCTAATTGGTGTGTCTGAGCATAAATCATATAATATATAAGCTTCCAATGAAGAGTCCTCTAACTATGATACTAGCAAATGTGACAAGCTAGGCATTCCAATAAAGAGTCGGTGCTCTATATGTTAAGAAGAATGAACTAACTATGATACCAGCAAATGTGACAATCTCCAATAAAGCGCCTGTACACGCCAAGCTAGGCATTTCAATAAACAGTATCAAATTAAGCGTATTACGTTACATTTGAGTCTAAACCTATAAATTTGAACTTCGATATCAAGCATAAATAAAATGAGCTTATTTCAGTTCTACTGCAGATGAAATCGATGAGGTTTGTAGAATAAGAATGTACTTGAGAAACCATTGGACGGCATTGACAGGTGCAGAGAGAATGATCGGAAATTAACAGAGCGACTCCGGCACCGTAACGATCTCTGACGGCTTTGCATAGATCCACGTCTGGCCACTTCGGTGGCGGAGGAGTTATGTGATCAAATACCCGCCAATTGAGCCAATTTAAAACGCGGGCGGGCCAAGCGAGGGCGCCAATTTTGGATTTGAAAAATCAATTTCATCAATATATATATACATATATATATATATATAATCATATACCCCCTAAGTACAGGAGATTAGGAAGTAATTCATAAGCAGGGGCAAATGAAACTATCAAAGCATGATCAGTGATCCCCAGCTTAATTCAATTGTATTTAAAGATCAGATTTTATCAAATTTAAACTGTAATATTTTCAAGAATTAAAATTGTTATGACTTTCTAAAAGTTATTCTTTGTGATGAGAAAAAATAGTCCTGTTTTAGTTAATTTGCCCATTGGGAGAACGATTTTACGACTTTTAAGATAAATATGTGAGAAGAGTTGTGTATCGGCTTACGTGTAACGTGATTGGGAATCCGTTGCCAAACATATCAATGTATATTTAAAATTCAAGATAAAAAATATATAATTCAAATCAATAATACTTTTAATATGATTATAATTATTTTATACATTATATTAAAAATCTAAATATCCTAGTTTTTTTATTAAGTAAAAATATTCTTTTATTTAAGATAATTCTATTAATGAGCGGTAGGTCACTGGATATATAAATATAAAAAAATTACCCAGAGATCACAGCAACAAAATTAATCATAAAATTATCCTAAAAATTAAAAAAATTACCATAAGGTCCTAAGAGTAGCTGCTGAGGTTGTCATTAACAACTTTACTAGACTTCATTAACAACCTCAGCAGCTATTCCTGGGACCTTATAGTAATTTTGTGAATCTTTAGAATAATTTTATGGTTAATCTATTGTTTGTGACCTATGGGTGATTTTTCCAATAATTATATCTCAAAAAAGATTTAAATATCAATTTTTTACGTTCAAAACAAAATTTATATATTTAAGAATTTTCTAATAACAGAATAATTGGCCCATTCTGGGCAAGTATACTGGTGTTTCTTGGTTAAGGTAAATATTGGGCCTAAGTTAGACCAGCTCTTCAAAAACAATTCAAAACGACGAGTGTACCTTTTTCTTTTTTACACATAGATTAAGGTCTATGTGAAAAACGCATTCTATTATATAATGTTATTTTCATACATATTAAAAATTTTAAAGTAACCAGGTTGAGCATAGTAGAAGGGTTTAAACTCCTATAACGTAATTAATTAAGGTTGGTGAAGGATTTCGGGCGTACCTGGAGATGCCGAATTACGAATCTGCAGATACCAACGCGGAATTTGGATCACAATGGTGGATCCAAACACAAGACACAGCAAAAGCACCAAAGGCAAGAGGAGAGGAGAGGAGAGGATTCTCTGAAAGAGAAAAGGGAAGGGAGAAAAATTGTTTTCTCTGTGCGTTATGTCTGCCGACTTTGGGGAGCCACACACTTATTTTGTAACTTCCCGCTAGGGTTTAGGTTTACGTATTTGACCTAGCCCATAGACTTGGGCCTAATCCATCAAGGGTGGCCCATATCCAACATCTTCCACTCACACTTGATGGATTACGAGACGTAGGCCTCATCCTTCTCTCTTCTTGCTTTCATACTAGGTGTTTTGCCGTGACCGCATGGGCATGACGTCTTTTAGATGTTTGTACTAGAAATCCTTTTCACAGGACTAGCACAAGACAATCTTTCTTCATGTAGCTTGAATCTGGTTATTATGCCTCATATGTCCTAGATTTAACCAAAATACACTTTCACTTTGACGAATCTAATCCCTCCCAAGTCAACATAAAACTTAGATCGTCTTTCTCGTATGCGTGGTATCCACACTTATGAAATCTCTAAGTTGATATCATAAGGGACATGTCACAAACATCAGCATAGTTGTGTATTTATCAGGTAATCTTCCTTTCGCCGATATATCATTTTGATATACGTCAACCGCTTTCCTAACATAGTACCTTGTATCGCATCTATCATGATAGTAGGATGTACGTTAAGGTAGCAGTCATTGAAGTATACCTCCATGATAATGTCAAAGTCAAA
This sequence comes from Vachellia pachyceras, assembly GCA_025593235.1. Classification (NCBI taxonomy): domain Eukaryota; kingdom Viridiplantae; phylum Streptophyta; class Magnoliopsida; order Fabales; family Fabaceae; genus Vachellia; species Vachellia pachyceras. The sequence goes on along the minus strand of JANTPZ010153449.1, from coordinate 3,175 downwards.
GGACATAAGTAGAAATATTAATTTCTTGGGACTCACACAGCAACGAAGCAGGGATCCATTCACTTGCTTCCCTTTTGTGGTTCTATAACACATGTGGTATGAATCACATGCTACGGTGTTTCTCTTATACTATAAGAGCATACGTCGTTTTAACACTTGCTATCAGCACCGTACAGACTTTTAGTCTAGATGTTCTCAACATCTAAACCCAAATTCTTCTATGTCTCATTCTCATATGACATCAGTATTGAAGAATTTGTTGTCTGGTAACAGGCATCATGGGAGTGGGTTCCCATGATTTGATCCATGTTTTATATGTACATATATTGGATCTCATCTCGACACGCTACACAATTGCCGAGGCGACATAATTTGTATTTCTTCTCTACCATATCAGCATTCCTGCTACCTTGCTGGTGAATACAAGTGTCTCATCTATGCATACTCCTCCTGAGTGTCAAAGGCGGTAGTTCGTGTAAGAGAGCCTACCTCACCTGCCTGTACGACATACTAGACATTGTATACTTGTACACAGACACATGAATTAATCACGAATTCAATATACAGTGTCTGTAATTTTACATTTTAAGTATACCAATAGCCCTTACATGTTTTTCAAACATTTCTCTGGTTATTGGTTTAGTCAAGGGATCTGCAACCACACTCTTGGTCGAAATGTGTTGTACATTAATCACCTTTTTGTGCTATATAATCTTTCACAATGTTATACTTAATATAGGATTTGCATTCTCATTTCCAAATTCAAGGTGTTCAATAAACCTTTTTAGCCATATAGCCTCTTGCACTACCTCAGCGCGAGCCACAAACTCAACTTTCATAGGATGTAGGGTTATGCACGTCTGCTTCTTGCTGCTATGACGCTATGATTTAGCAAGAAGGTATAACCTGAAGTTGACCTTCATTCAACTTCGTCTCCGCCTACATCAGTATCGGAGTATCTAAGGAGCCGCAATCGCTTCCTTGATAAGTTAGTGCATAATTCGTTTTGCCCTTCAAGTATCGCAAAATCCTTTTCATAGCTTTCCAATGCTGTTCGTCAGGATTTGACTGGAATCTACTTACTAGTCCAACTGTGAAACAAATATCTGGCCTTGTGCACATCATTGCATACATTAGACTTTCAACGGCACTAGCGTAGGGAACTCTTTCCATTCTTTTCTTGGCTGACTCAGTCTTGGGACACATTTCAAGATTCAGGCTAACTCCAGTAGCTACCGGGGTATCTAAGGGATTGCAGTCACTCATGTTGAATCGCTCGAGAATTTTCTTAATATAATTCTCCTGTGAAAGAGATAAAACTCTCTTTGAACGATCTCTTTGGATTTTAACTCCAAGTATGTATTCTGCTTCTCCCATGTTTTTCATCTCAAAAATCGATGACAGCCATTCTTTAACAGCTAAGATCGAATTTTGGTGATTACTGGCCAACAGTATGTCGTCTACATATAATGACAACATCATAAAGTTATCATCAAACCGCTTGACGTAGACGCAGTGGTCTTCTTCAATCATCTTAAAATCATATGAGGTTATCGCCTTGTGAAACCTCAAATACCACTGTCTGGATGATTGTTTCAATCCATAAATGACCTTCGGAGCTTACAAACTTTGCTCTCTGAATCTTTCCTTATGAAACCTATCGGTTGTTCCATATAGATTTCTTCATCCAGGTCTCCGTTTAGAAATGCAGTTTTCACATCCATTTGATGTAACTCCAGGTCTAAACTATTTACTATTGCCAGAATTAGCCTTATTGAATTAAAGCGTACAACAGGCGAGAAGGTGTCGTCGTAATCGATACCTTCCTGTTGTGTGTACCCCTTCGCTACTAGACGTGCCTTGTATTTATCAATTGATCCATCCGCTTTTCTTTTTATCTTGAGAACCCACTTGTTCCCAATGGTCTTTCGACCTTTTGGTAGATCCACGAGTTCCCAGACTTGATTCTTTCTCATTGAATCAATCTCTTCTTCCATTGCCTTACTCCATTCATCCTTGGCAGGGGACGTCAAGGCTTCATGTACAGAACGTGGCTCATCATCTTCATCCGGTGTGACCATGAGTGCTTCTCCTTCTATTGGGAAGCGCTTCCTGGGTACGTTTCCCCTGTCACTCCTTCTTGCAGAAACCTCCTGTCTCTTTCGTTTCTTTTGTCTTGGTCTCGGTAAAGACCTTTCAGAGCCTTCTGATCTCCCACTCAGATCGATATATTGAGACGATTGGGGATCATTATATCGATATGTACTACCTTGTTCTTCTCTCTCATAAAGAGATATTGTTCGATCTATTTCTCCTCTGCCAGGAAATTCACTTTCCAAAAATGCAGTATCCCTTGATTCAATTTCAGTCACGGTTCCATCTTCGTTTTCCCAAATGAAAACATATCCTTTGGACTCCTTTGAGTACCTTATAAAGATACACTTTTTCCCTCTTGGACCCAATTTCCCATGCCTATGGGAGTCGTCGTGAACGTACGCAGCTGACCCCCAAGGTCTTAAGATTTTTTAAATCGGGCTTGCGTTTCATCCACAATTCATAGGGTGTGGAACTGACCGTTTTTGAGGGTACACGATTAAGTATAAAGGCCGCTGTTAATAAAGCATCGCCCCAATATGAAATAAGTAAGCTTGCTTGAGCCATTATTGACCTAACCATGTCTAGAAGAGTTCTATTTCTTCTTTCTGACACACCATTTTGTTGTGGGGTGCCAGGGATAGTTAGCTATCTAATTATCCCTTTCTCTTCACAGAGCTGTTTAAACTGATCATATAAGTATTCACGACCTCGGTCGGTACGCAATACTTTAATTTTACGTTCTACTTGATTTTCTACTTCGTTCATATATTGTCTAAAACACTCAAGTGCTTCAAACTTCTGTGAAATCAAATAGACATGACCATACTGTGAAAAGTCATCAGTAAAGGTAATGAAGTACCAAGCTCCATGTCTCGCCCTCACGCTCATGGGACCGCATATATCAGAGTGGATTAAGTCTAATGGGTTTTCAGCTCTAGTTCCCATATCGAAAGGTTTTCTAGTTGCCTTGCTAACTAAACAATTTTCACATAAGGCCATCTCCATGTTTGGAGTTCACCTAGCAAACCATCTTTTGCTAGTTTGATCATTCGATTCAAACTTATGTGCTATAGTCTAG